>WSFP011442841.1:0-20427 GCA_009831015.1 Picea engelmannii | reverse complement strand
GGGTTTTAGTCGAACTCTCGGCCATGCATGGTGGAGAGTTTCAGTTAACTGACAAAAAGCCTCGAGTCTCGGCGGAAACTTCCCTGATTTTTTGCATTGTTAGGTACTCGCGGGCTGTTTTGGGCTAGCCCGCGGATACCCGCATGTAGTAAGAGGACAGCAAGCGGTTTCCCGCGCCCAGTGAGAAGTTAGGGCGCGGGTTGTTTGTTTTAAGTGGTTTTTTGAGGAAATACTCAGCATGGCTTTGGCTAGGAAGAGGCCTGAGTTGGCCTGATGCCAGGTAAACCTGTATGGTGCATTTTAGGGTTGTAACAGTGAATCCGAAAATGAAGAGGATGCTGGACATTGAGAAGAAGAAATCCCAGCAGAGGATGCAGCAAATGAGCGCTTACTCAAAGATGTTGCCAAAATGGGTGCAAAGGTGAAAATGGACATTCCAGTTTATGAGGGAAATCTGGATGGGGAAGAGCTGCTAGATTGGATTAGAGCTCTAGACACTTACTTCGATTATGAAGATATCAAGGAGGATAAGAAGGTCAGACATGCCATCACGAGATTAAAAGGACATGCAGCCTTGTGGTGGGATGAACTACAAACTGACAGGCGTTGCCAAGGAAAGAAAAAGATCAAAAGCTGGGACAAGATGATTGCAAAGATGAAAGAAAAATTCATCCCCAGGGATTATCAAATCACTCTGTTTAAGAGGATGCAAAACCTGAGGCAGAAGATGATGATAGTAAAGGAATATACTGAAGAATTTTACAGGTTGAATATCAGGGCAGGTCATCGCGAAAGCAATGACGAAAAAGTAGCCAGGTATATG
The DNA here is from genome assembly GCA_009831015.1 of Picea engelmannii. NCBI lineage: Eukaryota > Viridiplantae > Streptophyta > Pinopsida > Pinales > Pinaceae > Picea > Picea engelmannii. Next base: position 19,604 of record WSFP011442841.1, on the reverse strand, counting down.
AATGGGTTGAGGTATGATATCCAGGATGAGATGAGTATGGAAACCATCCGAATGGTGGAGGATTCCTATCAAATGGCTTTGAAAGCTGAAGAGAAGCTGAGCCATAAGAAAGGTCAGCGAGGCCGAGGCAGGAGTCAGCCCAAAGGAAAATCGGTTTCCCAAGATAAATACCAGAAGCCCAAGGATGACTGGAAAAAGCCTCAGAATAGAACCGAGAGAGGTGGAAGTTCACAACAAGGGCAACATGTTGAGAAAAGAGGGCAACATACTGAGCAGAGAGGAGGGTATGTCGATAACAATATGTTTCCTCGTACCAGAGGTAGAGGAAGAGGAAGAGGTGGAGTAATCACATGCTTCACATGTGGAAAAAATGGGCACAGGTCATTCGAGTGTCCAGAGAAAAAGAAGGATGGAGGAGAGACTCACATCGCCGAGGCACAGAGGCGAGATGTTGAGGCAGAATATGCTGAAGGCAGAAGATTGTTGGTGATGGGAAAAGTCCTTTTGACACTGGAAAAAGAAGTGGAAAGTTCAGTCCAAAGGACCTGACTTTTCAGAACAGCTTGCAAGACCAAGGGTTGGGCATGCAAGGTTATTGTGGATAGTGGAAGCACAGATAATCTCGTTTCGAGTGAGATGGTAGAGAAGCTGGAGCTGGAGACAACTGATCACCCGAGTCCATACAAAGTTTCATGGCTACATAAGGGACATCAGGTAAATGTCACTAAACAGTGCTTAGTTGACATTAAGATAGGAGGATATAATGATAGGATTTTATGTGATGTTATTCCTATGGTTGTTTGTCATTTATTGTTGGGTAGACCATGGCAATATGATAGAAATGTGATTCATGATGGGAGGATGAATACATACACCCTGGAGAAGAATGGGAGAACCCACATGTTGCATCCAATTGAGGATAAGGAGGCAAAATCGGAAGTAAGCAACACAGTACTTCTCATGAGTGGGAAGGAACTTCTTACAGAAGTTAAGAAGAAGGAAGATCCATAATTCTTTGTGGTCAGAAAACCGAGAATTGTTCTGACTAGCACAAGAGTGGATGATTTGCCAGAAGAAATTCAGGGACTGCTTGAAGAGTTCGCTGATATTGTAGTGGACGAATTACCTCGTTCATTGCCACCAATGAGAAGTGTGAGTCATCACATTGATCTCATACCAGGAGCTAGTTTACCAAACAAAGCAGCGTATAGATTGATGCCATAGGAGAATGAGGAGGTCAAGAAGCAGGTCCAGGAGTTGTTGGACAAAGGGTTAGTCAGGGAAAGCTTGAGTCCGTGTGTTGTTCCAACAGTACTCAGTCCGAAGAAAGATGGAGGCTGGAGGATGTGCACTGATTCGAGGGCGATTAACAAGATAACCATCAGGTATAGATTTCCATTGCCAAGAATGGATGATTTGATGGATTTCTTAAGTGGAGCAAATTTTTTTTCAAAGATTGATTTGAAGAGTGGATATCACCAGATTCGCATGAGAGAAGGTGATGAATGGAAAACAACATTCAAAACAAACGAGGGGTTGTATGAATGGTTGGTCATTCCATTTGGCTTGATGAATGCGCCCAGTACCTTTATGAGGATGATGAATGAAGTCCTGAAGGATTTCATCGAAAAATTTGTTATCGTATACCTGGATGATATACTGATTTTCAGTAAAATAGAGGCTGAACATCTAAAGCATTTGGCCATTGTCATGAAGAGATTACAGCAGGAGAAGCTGTTGACAAATATGAAGAAGTCCTCATTCATGAAGACAAAACTCATTTATTTGGGGTTTGTTATTTCGGCAAATGAGTTGAGGATGGATCCGGATAAGGTGGAGGTAATAAAAAATTGGCCATCACCGAGAAATATTTTGGAGGTGAGGAGTTTTCATGGACTGGCTAGTTTCTATTGAAAATTCATCAAGAATTTCAGTGGGATTAGCGTAGCAATGATGGATATAGTCAAGAAAAGACATAAATCTTTTCACTAGACTGAAGAGGCTGAAAAGAGTTTCAATTTGTTGAAACGAAAGATTACGGAATAACCGGTTTTGGTGTTGACGGATTTTAGAAAGACGTTCCAGGTAAAATGTGATGCGAGTGGGTTTTCCATAGGAGCGGTCTTGAGTCAGGAGGACAAACCGATTGCATATTTCAGCGAGAAGCTGAATGAGGCAAAAGATAAATATTCCACATATGATAAGGAATTCTATGCCATCATACATGCATTGAAGAAATGGAGGCACTATCTGATTCCAAGGGAATTTGTTTTATATAGTGATAACCATGCATTACAATATGTAACTCAACAGGAGAAGTTGAATCAGAGGCATGTTAAATGGGTAGAATACATGCAGAATTTTACATTTGTAATTAAACATATTTCAAGTACTGCTAACAAAGTGGTTGATGCTTTGAGCAGGAAAAGTTTGTTGATGCAGGAATTCAAAGTTAGGACATTAGGTTTTGATGATCTTAAAGATATGTATGCATCTGATCAGGATTTCAGAGAAGCATACGAAGCAGCTGAGAACCCAGTTCTCAGAGACAGAAGCCAGTGGACAGAGTATGTGATCTAGGACGGATTGTTATTCAAGGGAAATCAACTATGTATTCTGAATTGCTCCATGAGGGAGAATCTGTTAAAAGAGAAACACAGTGGAGGATTGGCCGGACACTTCGGTCATGATAAGACATTTGCAAAGCTGAGCGAGTCATACTTTTGGCCAGGGATGCGGTCAGAGGTTAAGCGGTTTGTAGACAGGTGCAGGATTTGCCAGCATTCAAAGGGAAGAAAGCGGAATGCAGGATTCTACCAACCATTACCCATACCTGAGAAGCCGTGGGATGAAATTAGCATGGATTTTGTATTGGGTTTGCCAAGGACACAAAGGGGTGTTGATTCCATCTTTGTGGTAGTAGATAGGTTTTCCAAGATGGCACATTTTATCCCATGCCAGAAAACCAGTGATGTGACTCATATCGCAAATCTGTTTTTCAAAGAGGTCGTTAGACTTCACGGCTTACCCAGAAGTATTGTTTCGGACAAAGATACAAATTTCTTAGGGCACTTTTGGAGGACATTATGGAAAAAGCTAGGGACTCACTTGATGTTTAGTTTTTCTTATCATCCGCAGACAGATGGACAGACAGAGGTGGTGAATAGATTCCAGCTGGGAGACTGAGGTAGAGATCCAGAAGCATGGAAAAACCGTGAGGGATCTCATGGACATGAGCCCATGAATTTTTTCAAGCGAGGGAGTATGATGCAGGAGCATCACCCACGTCAAGCGAGCCAGTGCGGAAGACAAAAGACAGCTAGAAGGCGTCCAACACAAATTTTTGAAAACCACCTTGAAGTTGATGCGCCAAATATAAATGAGATCATTTAGTGAAGGCACCTTGATATATTGTAATCATACCTCGAGCCATACGCTCTTGTCTGAAGTAGATGGAGGCATTTATAGTAGTCAATGCAGGTAGATAGAATTGAATTCTTAGATTAGACATTTTTAGAGTGCAGGAGGGAAAACGGATATAGACACCCTCATTTCACATTGTAACAGGAGCCAGCATAATTCAGAGTAGGAAGAGCATAGTAGAGCAGCAGAGAACTATAGACATTCATGTACATATATTGAATTAATAGAAGGAATTGATTCAGACTCATGGTTTTGTGTTCTCTATGTGTGTGTGTTGATGACATGCTCATGAATGTTTGCTTTCCTGTTATGCATTTGCTTTGATATGTTGTGCATATGATTTCATGTTTGAATGTGAAGTCTGAGAGCATGAGGATATGAGGTTCAATTGTTTTTCTGTCTGAGTGAGATATTTCCTGCAAGGAGTGTAGTCGAAGTTGTCTGCAAGGAGTGCGTTGACAGAAGACTCAGATAGTCTAACTGTTGTTCTCATTTACTCAACGAGTGCATTTGGGCATAGGAGCCATGCAAGGAGTGCGCAGGCCAAGCTAATACTCAGAGTTGCGATTCTGAGCAGAGAAATTGAAGACCGCTGCTGCAGGAGTGCACAGAGTTGAAAGGATTCAACACTTGGAAGTTGTTGAATGTTTTCCACAAGGAGTGCGTGCAAGTCCCTTTGAAAGAATCAGAGTTGGGAAAGCTCAGGAGGTATAGAAACTTCGAGGAATCGTCGAAGAAGAGCACAAGGAGTTGTGTCGTGGACCATTCGAGAAAGCGTCACAAGCTTACCTGTAGGTGGCGAGTTTCCGTGGAGGATTACTTAGCCGTTCCATAGATTTCATCAGGAGAAAGAGATTGACGGTCAAGATCTTGTGGAAGGGATCCGCAACATCCCACTAGCTGTCAGATTCGATAGAAGTAGAAAGAAGGTTACGGTCACACCCATAGTTCGAGCTCAAAAGATTGCGAGCCGTTTGATCAACAGTTGATTTCCGGCCAACCGTTAGATTTGGCAGAAGTTGCGCCGGGGTTAAGTCCCAGTGAGTAGAGGAGAGTTCCGGGAGTCATCGGGATATTGGTGGCATCGGTGTTTTGGAAGTCGAGAAACTCGAGGCCTTTCGAGTCTCGAAACATCGACGAAATCATAGCCGTGGAATTCAGGGTGGACACGTGTTAGAAGATCCAAGAGGAGTCGGAGTTCGACATTTCGTGATTCCTGAGGACATAAGAACCGTTGCATCAGGAATCGTGATATTGCGATACGCAATTTCCCGACGGGTCAAGGACAGAGTGGGGACCACCAAGATCAGAGTGGGGAACAGATGTCACACTACATCGAAGTATAGGTATATCAGGAATCGGGGATCAGTGAGGTAAGTTGTTTACGACACCGAAAGTGTCGATTTCCCGATGGGAGAAGCCCCGACAAGAAGTCATCCATCGGTGTTTGGAGCCATCGAGATATCGGGGATTCCAGTGACAAAGTGCTTGTACACTTTGGTTTCGTGAACCCCGTAGCCCCAACGGGATAAGACCGTGGTCACGGGTTAATGGTCATATGGGCCAAGACCTATATCCAGGAGGGCTATCGCGGGAAAGGCGCATCAGGATTCGGGAAATCGCGAGTCCCGAGGACATGCGTATTTCGACATTGGAATGCTCGAAACCCCGATGGGAGTTAGCGACGGTCGTATAGGGAGTGGTCGCCTGGACTGAAGGCTTAGCCAGGTGGGGCTAAGGCAACAAAGGGGCGCATCGGAGATCATGGATCGGTGATCCAAATTGTCAAAACATCTCTGGTGTCAAGATCCTGATAACGGGAACCCCAATAACAAAGAAAAGAGGCCAGCGTTGATTTCTCGCTCGTTAAGGGAGGTCATTTGGAGAGTTGTTGTGGGTGTGGAAAATTCCCGATAGGGAATTTGAAGAGATTTTTAAGCTCTTCGGGCCAAGAGAGGAAGGTCATGTGAGCGGATGTGTTCTGGGTGGCGCACCTGCGTCAATTATGGTGAACATTTTTCTTCAGTAGCAAGGTTGGACATTGTAAGGACTCTCTTATCCATATCATCTCAACACAAATGACAAGTATACCAGATGGATGTCAAGTCAAATGTCTTGAATGGTGTCTTAGAAGAAGAGATATATGTGGATCAACCACCTAGATTTGAATTCAAAGAGCAACCAACCAAAGTATATTGATTGAATAAATCCTTATATGGATTAAAGCAAGATCCAAGATCTTGGTACAACATAATTGATACTTACCTGATCAAGAGTGGTTTCAACAAAAGCCAAAATGAGCCAACTCTATACACCAAAACACATCAACAAGGTAAAATTCTATATGTTGATGACATGATATATACTAGAAATCTTGAGTTAGCTAGTTTTAAACATGTCATGAAATATGAGTTTGAGATGACATATCTTGGCATAATGAAATATTTTTTGGGGATTGATAAACCAAAGGGATTTTTTTTTTGTCACCAAAAGTATGCAACATACATCATCAAAAGACTATGCATGGAAAGATGCAATCCAACAAAAACTCCTATACCCCTAGGCACAAAATTGAGCAAGCAAGATGAAGGCCCTACAATGGATTTTACCTTGTACAAAATTTTAGTAGGAAACAGGTTGTATATTACAACTAATAGGCCATATATTTTGTATGCAGTCGGCTTTGTTTCTAGGTTCATGGAATCTTTGAAAGATTCTCACTGGAAAATGGTCAAAAGGATTCTGAGATATGTTGTTGGAACTGTAATATACCAGATATAAAAAGTATGCAGAACAAAAATAAAATGCTAGAAATGGAAGAATAACAACAATATAACCAGAACAATCACCACAATGGCAATGAAATGATATAAGAATAAAAACTGAAATAACACTTTGATTCTGAAAGCAATGTTCACAAGCCTCTTCGAGGGGGAAACCTCCAGTTGTGCAGAGCTATATTACAATAATATCCAATCTAGGGTTCTCATACCCTTGAATCCTATTTATACTAAATATGTCTATCAAAAGAAGCATCTATAGGAAGATCCTTCTAGAAGCAGAAGCTTCTATTAGGTCTTCTTACATTCGACTTATTCTATTTTATTGCAAGGCCTTATTAATATTGACCTTTATTACATCCAAATATATTGTTCTACCTATGTGTGGGTTAGGACCCTAACATGTCCTCCCCCTTAAAAAAAACCTTGTCCTCAAGGCTTGAGATGTGGAAATTGTTGCAGAATGGTAGTTGGTTCCCAAGTGGCATCTGTTGGACTTGTATATTTCCATTGGACTAACACCTCCTTGATGGTTCTATGACGCAGGTGACGCTCAAGCTGGTCCAAAACTGCTTGTGGCTGTAGCCAAATGGATCCTTCTTCGGCTAACTCGAGAAGGTTGGTTTGAATTTGGCACTTAGTTCCAATCACCTTCTTTAAGCATGAAACATGAAAAACATGATGTAGCTTCGAATGACTGGGCAAAGCTAACTGATAGGCTACTTGTCCCACACGCTTGAGAATGGTATATGGAACATAAAATTTGGGTGCTAGCTTCTAATAATGCTCGACCTTGAGGGAAGTTTGCTTGTAAGGTTGCAGTCGAAGAAACACCTGATCTCCTTTTGCAAATTGACGTTCAAAGCGACCTTGATCTGCTTGTTTCTTCATGATATTTTGTGCCATGACCAAATTCTCTTTGAGGGTACAGAGAATAGCCTCTCGAACTGTAAGTGTTTGGTCAACCACCTGGACCTTTGAGATGCCAGGTAAGTATGAGAGAATTGAAGGTTGATTTTGTCCATATACCACTTCAAAAGGAGTCATGCGTGTAGCTGTATGGTATGAAATGTTGTACCACCATTCAGCTAGGGGTAACCATTGAGCCCACTGATTTTGATTTTTCGAAGAAAACTACCTCAAATATGTTTCCAAACACTTGTTGAGAACTTTTGTTTGACCATCAGTCTGGGGATGATAAGCTGTGTTGAGATGCAATTGGGTGCCTTGTAGCTTGAATAGTTCTTTCCAAAAATTGCTTGTGAAAGTTGGGTCGCGATCAGAAAAAATAGAGTGCAGCATGCCATGAAGCTTGAAGACCTGATCCATGAAAATTTGAGCCACCGTGGATGTTGTGAATGGGTGTTGAAGAGTGCAGAAATGAGCATACTTGGAAAGGTGATCAACAACCACCATGATGACTGATTTATTTCCCGATTTGGGTAAGCTGGTAATAAAATCCATAGAGATATCCTTCCAAATAGCAGGTGGAATTGGGAGCGGTTGTAGTGTGCCTGGAGATTTGACTATTTCTCCCTTGTTGTGTTGACATACATCACATTCAATGACAAAATTATGAATGTCATGTTTCATACCATCCCCAAAAAAATAACGTTTGACCCTATCATAGGTTTTGGTGAACTCGGAGTGCCCCGCTGTGGGTGTAGCATGAAGCTCAGAAAGTACTGTAGATTTAATATTTGATTGTTTACTTAAATACAAATGGACTTTGTATCGAATCTCATCATGGAGCCAAGAGTAACCTGGGGAATATGGAGGATTGGCCTGCAATTGTTGGATCAGATGCGAACTTTTGGGATCTTGTAGCCATTCCTGGCGAATGGCTTGAAGCCAATCTGGTACATTGAAGGAAAGAGAAAAAAGGGATCCTTCATCTTCATATTTTCAGAAAAGTGCATCCACAACCACATTGTATTTTCCTTTCTTGTAAATGATCTCATAATCATATCCAAAGAGCTTAGTCACCCATTTTTGTTGCTCCGGTGAGGAAATGTGTTGTTCCAGAAAATACTTGAGGCTTTGATGGTCTGTCTTAATTTGGAAACGTTGCCCCAATAGATAAGGGTGCCATAGATCAATGACATGCAAAATAGCCAACATTTCCTTTTCATAGATTGATTTTCCCAGATTTCTTTCAAATAGTTTCTTTCTGGTAAAGGCCAAAGGTTGACCCTCTTGCATAAGGACAACACCAATTTCTTTCCCTGAGGCATCACATTCCAAGAGACAAAGGTCTTTGTGAAATCAGGAAGGGATAGGACTAGAGTGGTGCACATGGCCATATTCAAGGTTTGAAAATCTTGAGCAGCTACTGGAGTCCAAGTGAAAGAGTTCTTTTTTAGGAGAGCAGTCAGAGGTGCTGCAATCTTTCCATAATTATGAACAAACTTGTGATAATACCTTGTTAAGACCAGAAATCCACGCAAGCTTTTGAGATTATTTGGGTGAGGCCAGTCTTCCATAGCTTCAATCTTTTTAGGATCCACATTAACGCCATCCTTGCCAACCAGATGATCCGAGTATTCTATTTCTGAGGTGCCAAAAGGACATTTAGATTGTTTTAGGAAACGTTGGTGCTGAGAGAGTAGATGGAGAACTCAATCCACATGAGCAAGATGGTATGTCTAAGTGTTTCTATAGATGAGGATATCATTAAAGAAAACTAAGACAAAATGACAGAGAAAAGGACGAAAGACATGATTCATGAGGCTTTGGAAGGTGTAGGGGGCATTACACAAGCGAAAGGGCATGACCAAAAACTCATAGTGGCCCTCATGAGTTCTAAAGGAAGTCTTGGGAATGTCTACCTCTTTCATACATATTTGGTGGTATCCCGAACGACGATCAAATTTAGTAAAGAATTGGGTGTCACTCAATTCATATAGGAGGTCATCAATGACAGGAATGGGAAATTTGTCTTTAATGGTAAGTTTTTTGAGGGCACGAAATTCACGACACATTCGCCAAGAACCTTCTTTATTTAGGACTATGACCACATGAGAAGAGTAGGGGCTCATAATAGGGTGGATAACACCTGCATTAAGGAGTTCCTTGACCATTTTCTCAATTTCATTTTTTTGGGAAAAGGGGCGACGATACAGACGAATATTAGGAGGAAGGCTTCCGGGTACAAGGGGAATGAAATGATCATGAACACCACAGGATGGAGGGAGTCCTTGGGGATTTTTAAAGACCACTTGAAGTTTAGAAAGGATGGCTTGGAGGTCTTGCGGCACCGAGGGTGTCTCTGTTGCTTGTATGGCATGGATTTGGGCAATAACACCAGAATAACCTTTTTTGAACAGTTTTTCCATGCGATGGGAACTAATTATCTCAGGTGAACCGACGGTGCTTCCTTGGAACTTATATTAGTGGCCCTCCTGGTCAAATTGCATGGTTAATTCCTTAAAATCCATGAGAATGGGACCCAAAGTCCTTAGTGAGGCTACACCCAACACAATGCCACAACTGCCCATGTCGATAGCAAACATATGATATTTTAGGCGGTAGTCACCAATTTGGAGACACACATTTTCACAATGCCCTGCACATTTCATGGAGCCAACATTGGCTATCATGATTTGGAAATTATTGACGGCATGGATGTAACAATGAGTTTCTTGGGCAATGCGACACTGAATAAAATTATGGGTGCTTCCACTATCAACCAGAATGATGATCTTCCGATGCTTGATGTAACCAATTAGCTTGAGGGTTTGGGGAGCGGAGAAGCCAGTGAGAGCATTGAGGGAAATTACTGGTTCTACTTCGGGAGGGTCTGAAGGAGGGGTTATGTCAGTGGTTTCAGGTGACTCAGACACAAGGGGAGTTTCAACATCCTCTTCCGAAATATCCTTGGAGATGGCCATAAAAATATTTTGTTCCTTACACTTCTGGCCCGGGAAATATTTGTCATCACAATTATAACAAAGGCCTTTGATTTGGCATTCAACCATTTCCACCCTTGTCAATTTTTGGATCTTTAGTGGAGCGGAGGGAGTAGTGGGATTTAGTGGTTTAGGGCGAGGGAAAAAGGAGGGTTTTTTATTTTGGGAAGATACAACCTGTTGTGCTTCTTTATCTATTTTAATATCCTCCACTCAACTCTAAGGCCGAGCCAGGAGGACATGGGCCTGAATCTCATCCTTGAGGCCACTGATAAAACACTCTTAGAAAAAGGCATTAAACATGCCCTCTGTCCGAAAAGGCATGCGCTCAAAGGAAACTATAAAGTCTTCCACTGTTCCTGATTGTTTCAAATTTGTCAAATGGCCCAAATGGTTGGTGTCAGTGTCAAAGTGTTCATAAAGATCTGCCATAAAGTGTGTCCAAGCAATATACCCTTGGCGGGAAGTTTTTTCTCCATTGCCATCATTGCCAATGTTCTTGATCTAGATGGAGAACACCATACTGGAGTTTGTCAAAGTCATATGTAATGACATATAAAGAGAAATAATGTTCCATTTGGGTTACCTAACCAGTGGGGTTCGAGCCATCAAATTTGTTCACATCCACTCGCGGGAGGCGTAGGTCATGTTGAAAGTGATGGTGTTGAAAGTTATGGGAATGAGAGGAATGTTCACCTTCAGTATGTGGAGGTGAGTCAGAGGAAGGGTTATCTGTAGGGATATGAATCTTGGTGCAGAGTGACAAAAAGATAGATTCAAGCTGGGTGGTTAGGTCTTGTTTGATTTCCTCCATTGAGGATTGCAAGGTTGTATTGATGGAAACAACATTGGCACTAAGTTGTTTCACTTCTTGTTGGGTCTCGATGAGACTAGATTGCAAGGTATTGAAGCGAGCTTCCAATTCTTGGCTATAGGTATGGGCCATGAGGATGAGGGAACTAAAAAGGGGCAGGTGGGGTCAAATATTTTGCTGAAAAATGATATGTATGAATGTGATAAGGGAAAAGAGATGAATCCAATGGAACATGTCTCAAATAATGGTGAAAAAATTTCCATACTTTTGTTTTTACATGTGCAGAGTTATACTCTGGCCTGAAGAATACTGCAGTGATGAAATGCCCAAATGCTTAACCAGGAAGAAATGTGTAGTGATTTGGCAACCCGAACACCGTTGCGTGACAATAGATCTTGTTTGTTTTAATTTATTTATGTTTCTGTCCCCAAGGGTTAGGAATTCAAGGGTTCTACAGACAAGGGTTTGCCCCTTGCTATATCTCTCTGATATATGTGCGGGGTCCAACAATAGTACTCGACCCAATATCTCAGGGAACTAACTAAGGAGGATAGATCGTACCCTTAGCCGTACTACCCGACTACCCAGGTACTAGAGAGTATCTTCTCGAGTGTTGTTCTCGATGGCACTATAGCAGTCAGGTGACCGATCGGTTTATCTAAAGAGGGCTTCAAGTAATCTAGGTCGATCCATACACAGGTGTTATCTGATGCGCTACCACTCGAATGGGTACCAACAGAGGTTACAAGGGTGGCCAACAGATGTGAACTTAAGTACCACTTGTATTTACTGCGTGTATGAATCCCTCAACCACAGGTTTATGCACGTAATGACAGATCTATGTGGCTTAAATATGTCAGAATACGTCTCTACCCAGAAAAACAATTTAACCCACACTTTCTGCCGAGGAAAGTTCTTTGATACCACCTGTAATACACCAGATATAAAAAGTATGCAGAATATAAATAAAATTCTAGAAATGGTAGAATAACAACAATATAACCAAAACAATCACCACAATAGCACTGAAATGATATAATAATAACAACAGAAATAACACTTTGATTCTGAAAGAAATGTTCACGGGCCTCTTTGAGGGGGAAACCTCTAGTTGAGAAGAGATATATTACAATAATATCCAAGCTAGGGTTCTCATACCCTCAACTCCTATTTATACTAAATATGTCTATCAAAAGAAGCATCTAGAGGAAGATCCTTCTAGAAGCGGAAGCTTCTATTAGGTCTTCCTACATTCGACTTATTCTATTTTTTTGCAAGGCCTTATTAATATTGACCTTTATTACATCTGAATATATTGTTCTACCTATGTGCAGGTTAGGACCCTAACATGAGCTCTCAATTTTGGTTTATGGTACACTCAGTCTAAAGATAATCATCTTTCTGGTTACACTGACAGTGATTTTGTAGGTAGCCTAGATGACCGGAAAAGTACCTCAGGGTATGTTTTTCACCTGGGCATGAATATGATTTCTTGGGCATCAAAGAAGCATCCCATTGTCTCAATATCTTCTGCAGAGGCAGAGTATGTCCCTGCTACCTCAGCTTCTTGTCAAGCTGTGCGAATGCAAATACTATCGAATGACATGTCACATACAAAAAATGATCCAACTCCTATCTTCTGTGACAATACTTCAACAATTGCTTTATCAAAAAACTATGCTTTTCATAATAAAAACAAGCACATTGACACTCACTTTCAATTCATACGTGAGCTACTCAATAATGGTGAAATCGTGCTTCAATTTTGTGGCTCATGAGATCAGCTCGCAGACATCTTTACAAAGCCATTGGGAAAAACCATTTTTTATTTTCAGAGATAGCACTTGGGAATTATCAGTGTTGATGTTTGTAACCATTGAGTTTAAGAGGGAGTGTTAGTTATAACCTCAACAATGTGTGATTGTACACTGCCAACTATTCTGTCCAGTTGTACCAGTCATTAGGATTTGTTCCTTACTTATTAATTTGGTTGTTTTGTTTTTCCTCCTTACATGTTTATTCTATAATCTAATACAATTGCGCTTTACACATTCTCGTTCCCAATATCTGCTCTATTTTCTTGTTTCTTGCACAATTTCTTGTTTTTTCAGCCTGCATTGTGTCAATGCAATGAGTATCACAATTAAACCTTTCCTGGTCCTTCCACGAGTTCAGACTCGTATAATTCACAAAAATACTTTTAAAAATTAAAATTTTCAATTAAATTATTTTTCATTTAAAAACTATAACAAATATTGCAGAATTTTAAAATGAAGTTTAACATCTTTATCATTATCAATGCTACTTCCAATTTCTCATTGTCCAATGACTATCGTATCTTTTTATTTTATATGATGGATGTGAATCCATTTTCCAATCATCAAATATTTTTCTTAAATACTTTTTTTTAACCTCTAAAGATTAAAATCATCTTTATTCTAGTTTTTTCTCATCTATTACTTGATATGACATATTCATCTATTACATCAAATCCATCACATAGTTTATGTTTAGATAATCTCATCATCATAATGGTGTATGTGGCATGTTTAGCATCACTTAATGAAAGCTTTCCAAAGAAGCCTAGAAATTTTGTCTTTTTGAATCTCCACTTACATTTAGTTTTCATCATAATGTTTTGAAATCGTTTACCCACTATAATGTCATTTTCTTTGTCTTCTTTCCTAAAACACCAAAACAATTAATTGTTGGTTATGGGTGTAAATTGTAATTTCATTGGAAATTTATTAGTAAGTCACTGCAAAGCTATTACTTAATGACATTTTTCAACAAACAATAAACATTTAGTGAACCCGAAGAAATAAGGTTATCTCTTTATTTTTCATGTTGATTCATAGTTTTTTTTTATTTCATTAGTATTATTTAGCACATTTGAGGAACAATAAACATTTAGTGAACCCAAAGAAATAAGGTTAACTCTTTAATTTTCATTTTTATTCATAGTCATTTTATTGCATCGGTATTACTTGAGCACATTTGAGGACCTCTTGACCACTTAGTATGTAATTCATGGAATTCTCATTATTATAATAAATACTTTATGGGAACAAATCACATAATAAATAATTAAATTTAAATTATCTCAATAATCTACACATCTTGTATAAGTTTGGTCAAACTCATTTTAAAGATAATTCATAGTTTTTGTTTCATTTACATAAAACAATTTAATGATTTTGTTTGGGCTAAAGACTCTATTAAGTTTAATGTAATTTTATAAGTTGTATGTTCTTGGTTAAGTTTAGATATGAACTTGTAAGAAATGGGCTTTGTCTACATCAAAAAACTTAAGATTGACATTATAGAAATGAGAATTGTGATTCTGTTCATTCAATTTTCTACATCATCAAATCCTCATTTCTTTGATCTCCATAATGGTCATTCATATTTTCATAATGCATCTTTATCTATCACACTCTTTCACTTTATTCATTTTGTTTCTAGCAACATTGACTTGAGTGTGATGATACTTTTCATGTCAAATGTCTTGAAAATCCCAATAAATTTATTTCCCTTTGCCTCATCCTAATCCAAATATCAAGTGTTGATGTATCCTTTGTAGCATTAATGCTTAGAGAAACATTTTTATGGGTGAGATTCTTAAGAAAGTTGAGGAGAAGGTAACATAATTTTTGTTATCATCAAACTTATGCATGAGGCGTTATGGTCTGCCATCCCACTCTATCACATATTTTTGGATGGTTTGAGAGATAAAGTGAACAATCAATATCCTAAATAAGAATGATATGCTTGGTGTTATTGATGAATACTTTTATCTTGATGATATTTATGAGTAATTATCCCTAGTTTTGTGTTTGTATGGATCTTGGGAAGTTCTAAATTATATAAGTCTTATCCTAAATAATAAGCAATAGATACATAGTCATTCTAGATTTTCATGTTCCTAGAGGCCTATAAATAAAGTAAGGTTTTTACATTGTTCTTATAGTTCTTTTATAGAAATATCACCTTTCAAAAAAAACCTCAAAATCTACTTTAACAAAGGTCTCAAGATCTATTACAATTTATTGTTTTCTAATGAAATCTATAGTCAATGTGAATTCCATGGTTAAGTATCCATTAGAAGGAATTTTCTCCAAAAATGGGCCTTTAAGAAAAAAATATGCTTGTTGAGTTAGAAATTCAATAACCAATAAAATTTCAAAGAATTGATTCAACCATAATAGTTGAGTTGGACATATAAAATTCAAGGAAGATTATGTGTTATGTTCATATTTGACAATATTTAACCATATCTACAACTCATCTTTGTGAGAGGATATGTTCAATATCTTTGAAATATTCAATATGGAATATTGAATATTATGGATATTTGATATTATTAGTAATTTTGTTATTTATTGTATGATATCTATTATCATTAATTTTTTATATTATTATTATTATTATTATTATTATTATTATTATTATATATCAATAATAATATGTTCTTCCATTATATATTAATAATGGTTAACAATATATTAAATATTAATAGTTAATTGGATTTAGCCCAAGTGGTTTGTGTTGAGGGGTGTTTTCGACCCCACCCAGGTTCAAGTCCTGCAAGTGACATGTTGAATTCTTAAATGACAAAACTATTGTAAATTTGGTAATATAATATAATAAGTATCGAAATTTTCCTATATATACATTCATAGTATTATTCTATTATAATTATTATTTGATATTATATTATGACTATATTATATATTACATATTATTATCATATATAATGCTTAAAATTTATTTTTGAGAAAGGCAACCCAAGTCATTCTTGTATAATCATCAATAAGTAACATAAAATATTTTTTTCCTTGCAGACTTTATGTTCTTGTTGGTCCACATAGATCTATATGCACAAGTTTCAATGCATTAGATGTTGTACATTCCTTTGTCTTGAAGCTCACTTTTGATTTTTTTCCATGTTGACACTACTTACAAACAATGTTTGAGTATTTTGTAATCTTTGGGATATCCGTTACTGCTTGTTTGGTGTTGATTTTTACCAAGTTGTCAAAGTTCATATTACCCATTCTTGTATACCACAACCAACTTTCATATGTCTGCCCCATGAAACATTTTTCTCCACTAATCTCATCAAGAATATACACATTATTTGGGGCTTTGATTGCTCTTGCAACAAGTTTACCTGCATTTTCCCTTATTATCTTACACTAAGATTTTTTTTTTTCAAGTCTTCAACACATAGAACATTTTCTACCTTAGCACTTCCATTATCAAGACTAAGAGTGCCTTTTTCCAACTATCTTTGAAGTGCCATTCTCCCCAAAGGTAACACTACCTTCATTCTTCTTCAAGGTGATAAAATTTGTTTTATCCCTTGTCACATGACTTGAGAACCCACTGTCAATGTACCACTCATCCCTATTATTTTGTGCATGTAGTGAAGCTTGTATGATCAAGAATTTGTCTTTCTTTTGTTCCCTTTGTTCTTTATTTCTTTCCATGACTATTGCGGTTTCCTCTTTCTTATGTTTTCTGAAAACACTTCTACAAAACTTTGTTATATGCCCATAATTGTTGCAATTATAACATATAATTTTATAATTCAGTAAAAGGGGAAATGCGTTGTAGTTTCTCCTTAAGAATCCATAGTCATCTCTGTTGTTGTTCCTCATATAGCTTCATTTTGAATTTATTCTACAATATATAGCTTTATGACCAAAACCATTGCAAGAGTAACAATAGCCAGAAAATGGATTTGGGTACGTGATTGTATGATTCCATCTTGATGGAAAAAAAAATCTGATTCTGTCTTTGTGAAGAATATTTGTCTCATGTGGAACATTTTGTTCTTCCCTCATGTTGTCTTCAACCTCGATAGGATCTTTGAGAACATAATCATAACTCTTGGTCTTTCCTTTACTAAACTATTTTGAGGAGGTTGAGTCTTCTTTAGCAATTTCCTTCTTCTCATTGCAGCCAAGACCAGTCTTGTCAAACGGTGGTCTTTGACAGTTTAGGATTTCATCCAAAGTTGCGGAGATCTTTTCAAATTTCATGTTGGTATTTCATTTCTCCAAATTCTTTCATAAATAAACTATTTCAAATTCTAAATTGTTGCAGGCATCTTCCTTTCTCTTAGTTGAACTCCCAGAACTTCTTCATTTTTCTTTACCTCTTCTACTTCAGTTTTTATACTGATAATTTTTTTTAGTTTCATTAGAGCTTTCTTTTGTACATAGTATATATTTTCTATACTCCTTCAGTTTCTCATTTTGTAGCCATTTATTTTTCCTTAGTCTCTCTATTTCATTTATAGAACATATGAACTCTCCTTCAAGATCCACTTCTACATCAACCTCAAGATTGCCTGCTTATTTTATATATTTGTTTATATTTTCTAGGACATCGGTCTTTGTTTCTAAGTCCATGAAGAGAATCTCTTTTGTTCCACTATCACTGTCATCTAAATATTTGTTGTCTTCATTGCTATATATATTCTTCTTTTGTCTATAGAACTTTCTTCTCTTTTCATTCTTTCCCTTCTTGTAATATTTTAATCTAGAATCTTCTTCTGCATTACTATTTGCATTTTTGGTGTAAGGACATTTAACAAAAAATTGTCCTACTTGTCCACAATTAAAAAATTTAAATGGAAGTTGACCTTTGTATTTACCTGATCCTTTCTTGAGATTTCTGACAAAGTTGTCTTCTTTTGCATCTAATTCACTATTTGAGTTGTCACTTGTTTTGTATTCTTTGTTCTTTGTCTTCTTTGATGCCTTGAAGGATGCGTCCTTATTTTGTTAAGCCCTAATATTGGCTCATTACCCCTTAATTGGGCCATATTATATTAGTAATGTTATTTTATTTATGTTGGCTTTAGGCCATTAGTTGTAATTATACCTCCTAGTCTTCTATATATACCAAGGAGACATTTTCATTTTGAATCATCTTGTACTTGAACATTTAAGTGGGGTAAAAGGAGGTTTCCCCCTCGAAGAGTCTTATTATCTGAAATTATCTCTTTTTCAAGGCGTTTCGTACTTTTTATGAGGTTTTTCTATGCTATATTGATATTTGGTTCTTAACATATGGTATCAGAACTCAAGGTCTTGGGGTTTCGCTGCTACATCTGAGACACCTTGGAATTTTTGCTATAATTATTTTTCTACAATGTTTCATAAGGAATGGCTTGGAGGATATTTATTAGATGGATCAAGGTACGTTGGGTTCAAAATTTAGCTCCTGAGGCCTTATACTTTCAGAGAAAAATCCTATACAAGATAGGGTTCTAGAATCATCTTGAACTGAGTCATTGCGGAATTTTCGCTATAACCAATTTTCTGTAATGTTTCAGACCCTAAAATATGGAGTCTATCCACAACAATTATTAAGGTATCTATGGTAAAAATTTAAGCTTTTGGGTCACCTTAAATTTGTAGATACACCCTATGTAAGATAGGGTATCTGACTAGTCTTATTGACTAGTCTCAAGAAGGTGTTCCAGGTAAAACAATCATAACTTCATCCTAGAGTATCCAAATTGAGTGGGACTAGTTTCATTGGATCGTGGACAGTCTGTAGTATTTTTGGTGTGAGTTTCAGAATTGTATATCAATTATTGTGTGCGAGGAACGCTATACAAGTGAGATCTCCTGGAAAGGACAAAAATAGGCAAGTTGTGGGGAAGTTACCGTAAATTCCACTTGGCACATCCAATTTTGATCAGACCTGTGGCATTGCTGAGAAGAAATATCATAGAACTACATAAAAGAAAGTTTCATACCCAGAAGGGATGAAACTTGGGAGATACAATAGAAGAAATATTGTCTAGTAGAACCACCTCAAAATCAAGGTTCAAAAGTGATACTTGGCCAACATGCCACCCAAAAAGGATACTTCTACACCAAATAAGCCTCCAGACAATTCTACTTGGACTCTTGATGAAGGTGAAGAAATGCATAGGGACATAAATGATTTACAAAAGAATATAGTAACAAAAGATGAACTACAAGAGATGACGGGGGATTTAAAAGGGGAGATTATGGAAGTATTGAAAAATTTCGTAACAGAGAAGACACCTGAAAGTGAAAATGCATCCCCTGAAATTCATGATGAGGACACAAGGAAGGTGAATCAAGAATGGAGAAACTCCAACTTTGGTTTGAATACCAACCACGTTCCTAAGATTGATATGAGGAATTTTGATGGCAAGGACCCAATCACATGGATACTTCAGATGGAGCAATTCTTTGATCTCCATAATGTGCCACATACACAAAAGGTACGGATTTCTTCTTTATATTTAGAACCTAATCAACTTGTATGGTATCGATGGATTTGTTCTCGCAAATCACTCATCACTTGGACAATTTTCATGAAAGAAATGATAGCACACTATGAGGATACTGAGCACATTTAGAACTTCCAAAGATTGAATATAAAGGTAACTGATATTCCAGATGAGCACTTTATTGATGTATTCATAGGAACTTTAAAGGATAACATTCAACATGAGGTTCGCCTTTGGGAAACCAAATCATTAGAGAATGCATTGAAGGTGGCAAGAAATGTTGAAAGTAAAAATATGGCTATGGCTACTAGAAGGACCAATCCTAACATCTATAGAGAGAACAATGCTCCTTCTTCTAAAACACCTCAACCTACAAGGTTGACACCTCAACAATT
>WSFP011442840.1:0-20428 GCA_009831015.1 Picea engelmannii | reverse complement strand
ATCTCATTTTCAAAATATTTGTCACACTACCAAACTTCCTAACCTCTTAACTCAACAAAAGTATGGTGATCTTGGAAAGTTTTTCTTAATGCTTTTCGAGCACAAAAATAAAATTCTAAAGAATCACAAGGAAACACTTACCCTCTTAAAGTATGATAGACCAATTTGGTATTAGTGGACATTAATCATCATCATCATCATCATCATCATCATCATCATATATATATATATATATATATATATATAATTATTTTAAATTCCCAACTTAATGATTCTGGATGAAAGTTAACATATATCTACTTTGAACAGTGAAAATCAATTTTCAAAAATATTTTTTCCTAATATAAATTTTAAATGCTCGCCACGGTTGGGAAATGAGTGTCTGGGAGGGGAGTGAGAATATTATGGACCGTGGGGGCCATTGTGAGCTTATACATAAATTATTTTATAATTTAATATATGATAAATTGTTTGCCTCACATAGTTTTGTGGATTATTATATAAATAAATTACTCTACATTGACTTTTTCATTAATGACATCTCTAAAAAAAATTATGAAATATCATTTTTAAATTATGGTTGACACAAATATTTATATATTTTGGAATATCATTTTTAAACTATAGTTTTTTTTTTTGTAAGTGAGTTTAAGAGCCTGTATTACTAAAAGAGGGTTATAGTACAAAAAATGGGAACTCCCTCGTCTGTCAAAAAGGAAACCAGACCAGAGGTTCCCGAGTTGCGTTTTTTGAAAAAAGCAAGGGGTGTGACTGGACTGCCATGGTGGGAAACTATCCTAGTCCTACCATATCTATTTTTTGACAAGATAATCACAACAAACATGAAAAAGAGAAACATAGACTAAATAGACGCGGGACTGACCCGATTGACTTGCCAATAGACTAACTAGATGCTAGTCTAGGATGATGATATGCTTCTTTCCTTCATCAGCCTGGCCCTTGTTCTACTCCTTTTGGGGAACCATGTGAGTCTTTCTGATGTGTGTTGGTGCTCCATTCTCATCGGCTAGCGTGATTTCCATGTGATGGACGTAGCGTAGGAAGAGGTGGAATTGAGCAGCCAACTGCTCAATCTTGGCTTGCTGGTCCTTCTTGATCTCAGTTAGAAGTCTGGTAATGGTTTCCAAACTATTGAGGCATCTGAGGATTTCCTGCAATAGTTTCATGTGTTCCCTGCTGCTCTCCCGTCTGACGTCCTCCCTTTCCGAGCTCACTTTTCCAATAAACATCTTTTTTTTCCACACCATATCCATCGTTTTGTGGTAAAGGGTTTCCCTGGGTTGCATGGCTCCTGGGTCAGTTACCTTGAGTCAGAGCATCCCATGTTTTTCCCTTGCGACTTCTTTTGATTTCCTTTTCCAAACAGTTAATGGTCACCTTTCCTTTCGGTGCAACCAAGGTGTAAAAGGTACCCTCTGCTTCCTTGGCCTCCTACTCCATCCTTGAAACCCACCAGGGATTTTTCTAAGTATCCTTCTCTAGGGGGTTCCTTTTGCTGTTCATTTGCTTCATTCACACATCCTTTCTAGCCTATGGAAGCTCCTTTTCTAGATTCTCAACCTGTTTCCTACCCTTGTGTCTATGGTGGCTCATGCAGTTGTGCTCTTCTGTTTACCTCTATTACTATTGTTTCTTATCTTATTGAGAATTCCCCGCTACGGGTTTGTCCTTCCAAGCATGGTCTTCCCGTAGAGGTGAACCTTCTGGTCCTTTTTCCCCGTCGTAGTACATATGATCATGATGGCTCCACTGTTATCCCTATACAATCCCTTGCCCTTTCTCTTTTGATATCCTACTGAGCATCTCCCCACACCTGGTCTTTGGCATGGTGGGTCAATACTGGTTCGTGTCAATCCCGCTTGCCTTATGTCATTCGTTGCCTGCTGTATGTCGTCGATACTTTCCCATGGTCTTTCCCCGCAAATCCTACTATTGACACGATATTGTTTTCATACCCTTGCCTGTGGTATAATCTGATCCTGCATTGTGATTGGTGGTCAAGTGTTGGACAATCATGTCTTGCCTGGGTCCTTCGTGCATCCCTTGGGCCTTTCAATGCCCTCCTCGATGTGACCTTCCTTGGTTAAGTTGTTGTCATAGTATTTTGTCGCTAGTTGGAGGTAGTCCATTTTGAATCATCCTTCCGGGATGTTGATCCAGGTAGTAGTTTCAGTCCTTCCTTGCTAAGCTCCTCGTTGGAAATTTTGTCCACCAAGTCATTTACTGACCTGTGTACCCAATGCAACTTGACTTTGTTAATCATTTGCAGATTCTCCTGAATTTTTTGTAGGGAGTGTGCCAGGCGCTAGTGTCTCTGCACTTTGCCCACACTTGTGCCATTTTGGAGTCTCTTTACTGTCTTGATGACCAAGGTGGAGTCACCTTCCATGATAGTGTTGTTCATCCTTTTGCGGCTTCAAATTTCGAGCCCGATATACAGGGCTCCAAATTCTGCTGCGTCGTTGGTTGAGTTTCCCATACTCCCAACGTACAGCCGGATTATGTTTCCACCACTTTCTCTGGTCACCCCTCCCATCCATGTCATTCCTAGGTTTCCTTTTTCTGCTCCATCAAAATTTAACTTGAGGAACCCTGTCGAAGGTGGTGTCAAGGTTTTCTCTCTTGATTGGAGTTGTGGTGGCCTCCCTACCCGTGTGCTTTTGTGCCCGTATTTTAGGTGAAAAAATTCCAGGATTCAAGAGTCATGGCCTATGGGTTGCACTTTTCTAGTCCGGCAGTTGCGGCTCTGCACCATTTCTCGTATTTGAGATATTATTTCTTCCTTGAGTTTCCCTTCTAGAAGGCTTTCGTTCTGGAAGATGCGTCGGTTCTCTTTCAATATTGCCCATATGATCATCCCTGGCAAGAGATTCCAACAGAGGTTCACCATTTCATTTTTGTTATAACTCTCATTCTAGTTATTGATGGTTGCGTTGATGTTACCTCAAGTCCTATTGGATCGACGAAAGATGCTTGCCGCCCAATCCCAGTTCTCTGTTGTGTTACATTCATCGAGGAGGTGATTCGTATTTTATTCCTTTGCTTGATAGAGGTGGCATCGTGATGGGCCTATGGAACCCCTTTTCCTTAGGTTTTCCCAAGTTAGAATTTGGTTGTGGAGTATAACCATTTGAAAATTTTGATTTTTGGCCACTAGGGGCTGTCCCAAATATTTCCCCACTGTTGCGCTGGATCTACTTGATCCTGGGCCGTGATGTAGTTCTGAGCTTATTTTAAGTTGAATTCCCCACTATTTTTACTGCCCCATCTTATTTGGTCCTCTTCTTTTGAGACTACAATTTTCCTTTTCCCCAATTCCTCCTCTACCTCCTTCGCTATTGTTGCGATCCGATCTCTATTTTGTGTGTTGAGTTTGTCCCAGATCCTCCATCTGTCACAATCACTTTCTTGTTTCCAGTAGTCATGGATTTTGATTTTTCCTTGCACGGTTAGCTTCTATTGGAGTTCCTCCCTATTCGGATTTTCCATTCTGGGTTTCTGTTGCCACGCGTCCTCCCAGAATCTGGTTGTTTTACCATTCCTCATGTCCTAGAAGCTATGTTTCTGGATCCAGGTTTTGTTGCGCCAAGATAGATTTTAGATGGTTGATCCCTCCCTTGTGCCCATAAATCAAATTCGATCTTATTCATTGATATCCGGGGCATACTTGGCCTTCCAGAGGGTTTCCCATGATGTTTACTTTTCTTTTACCCATCTCCACCATAGTTTCGCCTCGTAGGCATCATTGGTTACATGTGGGTCTTGTAACCCCATGCCTCCTTTGCATTTGGTTTTGAAAACCTTCTCCCAGGTGACCAGGGCCCATTTTTTCTTGCTTTCCGCTCCTCACCATAGGATGTCCCTTTTGATGGTTTTTATTTTTTGGAGTATTCCTTTGGGAGAGGGAAACATTGACATCATATAGGTCAGAATTGTTTGCAGAACTAATTTTGTCAGAATAAGTCTCCCCATTAGGTTGGGGAATCTGTAAATCCAGTTTTTAACCCTCTCCTGTAGTTTTTTGATCAATCCTTCTCAGGTTGCCATTTTGCATGCTTTGTCTGTTAGGGGGATTCCCAAATATTTCATTGGGAGCGTCTTGCATTCAAACCCCAAAATATTTGCCAGGTTTCTTTGAATTGTTGGGTTGGTATTAAAGAAATAGATCATGGATTTGGAGTGATTGATCTCCGAGCCTGAGGCTTCCCCAAACTCTTCTAATATTATTTTATAGGATTTCGCTTCCATGACCGTGGGTGTGCCATGGAGTAAGGTGTCATCAACGAACTGTTGGTGCATGGAGGTAGGGCAGCTTGTGAAAGGTTTTACGCCTATTATTTATCCTGCTGTAGTTGCACTTTTTATACTTCTAGTGAGTCCTTCCATCATCAGAATGAATAGGAACAGTGACAACGGGTCTCCTTTCCTGATGCCTCTTGAAGGCCAGAAGGGTTTAGTTGGGGCTCCATTGATTAAAAAAGAGTAACTTGTCATTGAGACTAGGCTGACAATCCAAT
The DNA here is from genome assembly GCA_009831015.1 of Picea engelmannii. Lineage (NCBI taxonomy): Eukaryota > Viridiplantae > Streptophyta > Pinopsida > Pinales > Pinaceae > Picea > Picea engelmannii. The sequence goes on along the minus strand of WSFP011442840.1, from coordinate 15,890 downwards.
TGATCCAGTGTTGTGCAAAGCCAAAATCTTTCAGAGTCTCGACCATAGAGTGCCAACTAACTTTGTCATAATCCTTTGCTAGGTCAAGTTGGATTATCATCCCCCCTCTCCTATAGAGTTTCAGTGTGTGTATCATCTCATGGGCATGGATGATGTTGTCCACAATTTGTCTCCCTTCTACAAAACCCGCCTGTTCCTATGAAATCAATGTGGGTAGGAGGGGTTTCAGTTTATTGGATATGACTTTGGAGATTATCGTGTAGACCACATTGCATAAAGATATGGGTCTTTAGCGATCTGGGATCCTTGCTTCATTTTCTTTGGGGATTAAAGTAATCATTGTGGCATTTAGTGCTTTCAAAATGGAGGCCAAGCATCTGGAGTCTTCCACCACCCCATAAACATCCTGTTTGACCACTTCCCAATAGGCTTTGAATAATTCCAACATGAAGCCATCTGGGTCTAGGGCCTTTCCATTGGGCATATCTTGGACCACTTGGTCAACTTCCTCCTTAGCGATGGGTTTGTTTAGGTTGATATTTTGTTCCTCAGTAACTAGCCTGGGGATGTGCTGAGTTATCCTTTGTATGGCCTCCGTTCAGTCTTGGTTGGGTTCCTGGGCTATCCCCTGGAAGTGGTTTACCAATATGTTTTCAATCTCCTTGTGCGACTCTCTCTCGATCCCATCCTAATCCTGAATTTTCAGGATTTTGTTGTGGGTTCTTCTAGCAATGGTTGTTATATGAAAAAACTTTGTATTCCGCTCTCCTTCCTTTAGCCACCTAATTCTGGAATTTTGGCACCATAGAGTCTCTTCCTGTTAGCATATTGCTTCCCATTCTTGGGTCATTTGGGTATCTTCCTTTTTCCTATCCTCTGTATATCCCTCGTCTATGCAAATTTCCTAAAGTTTCCTCATTCTCTCTTCAATATTTTTTTTTCTTGGTTTATGTTTCCAAAGATTTCCTTGTTCCACTCCTTGAGTTTATGTTTGATGTACCTAAGTTTTTTATAAATATTGAACATCCTTGTCCCTTTCTCTATTTGTTGCGCCTGCCACCATTGGCTGATATTCTCCTTGAAAGTGGGATGTTCAATCCAAAATTTCTCGAATCTGAATGGTCTATTCCTTGGTGTGGTTTGGAAGTTTGTTTCCAATTGGACTGGCCAGTGGTCTGAACCCCCCAGGGAAGAATGTTGTAGTCTAAATTTAAACCTTTTAGAATAATGGACTCTGACACCAATAATTTGTCTAGCCTCATTGCTATCTGATGTTCCTTTATCCATTTGTTGTTCCAGGTGCACTGGCCATTACTGGTTTTGATGTCCACCATCTGCATTATGTCAATAAAAGCTGAAAAGTCTTCCACATCTCTATCCAGTCTCATGGTGCCTCCTTTTTTCTCCGCAAGTGTAGTGATGATGTTGAATTCCCCTGCCAGGATCCAGTGGAGGTTGCTGGAACGATATTTTAGGTTTTCTAGGTCTAGGAGCATTCTTCTATTTTCTTCCAACATCTGGGGACCATACACATTAGTGCATAGAATCACCTCTGTGTTACCTATGATTTGTATGTTAACTGAAAGTGTGTGTCTGGTGGCTTCAGATGCTAGTAAATTCATCACTTGTGGGTTACACAAAGTGAGAATACCACTTGTCGTCTGTTTTCCTTCGACATCCAATGTCTGGTACTTGCTCCATTTTTTTTTGCTGATTGTTTCAATTTTGTCTACAATACATTTTGTCTCTTGGATGAAACAAAGGTCCGTTTTTTCCTTCCTTAGTCTGTTTTTAAGGATTCTTTTCTTTCATGGGTTGTTTAGCTCTCTAATATTCCATGTTATAATGTTCATTTAAACATGTGGGGGGGAGTTGGGAAATATCTTTTTAATCTTACCTGAGTTTATCAGTAGAGCTCCTAGTTCCTGTAGGGCTACGATGTTTGATTTCTTGTCTTTCTTCCTTCTCGTCTGCTTGGGTGAGAGTTGGAGTTGTCCCTTACCAGCTTTGATTCTGAGGTGTCCTATCTCCCCGTGTGTGCACTTGAGCCCTCTAGATTTTTCTTCCTCCCTTAGGAGGAATAGGTATTGGATACGATCTAGCTGCTCCACTGGTACATTGTCTATGCCCTGCCTTTTCCATTGCTCCAGTATGTTTAGGAGATTTATTCCTTACCTTTCCACAATATCTCTGAGATCAGGATCTTCTGTAGCTACCTCACTTGGCGTCATTTCTACATCTTCATCTGCCTTCTACATGTGGGTGTTGGCATCTATGGTTTCTCTGTCCATAGTAATTGCGCTAACCCCCTGTTCCATATTATTGCTTGGGTTGTTTGTGTTCTCATTTGTGGTTTGTTCCTTAGCTTCTTTGGCTTTTTCCTTTTCCTTTTCTCCTTATTCCCCTTTGTTGGTTTTTTCCTGCCCTTCCGTTCAAGTCATGGCTTCCAGATTGCTTGTCGTTGGGCCTTTACTTGGTTTCTTGTTTGATTTTTTTATGTGGTTTGGCTTGATAAATCCATCCCCATCCTCCTATATTTTGGTGTTTTCCTCTTCTTGTTTTTTATTAAGAGGGAATTCTCTGAACAGGCATCCATGTTCATGGCATATTCGACATCTGAAAGGGATCTTCTCATAGTCTATGATTTGTATCCATTCCTCATCTCTGAATTCCAAGCTTATGGATTCTGGGAGTGCCCCTGAAACATCCATCTCTATGCAAATCCTTTCATAGGAGGTATATATCCATTTTAGGATTTCTTCCGATGTATTCACATACTTTCCAAGTTTGTTCCCAATTTCTTTGAAGGTGGAGGGTAGCCATTAGTCTAGCGACAGGGAGTAAAGCCTCAAACAGACATGTACATTCTTGAAGGTTTCTTTCTCTGGGGAGAATTTTTCCTTCCATGGCCGCATGTACAGTCCTGCTGAGGAGTGGAAGTATGCCCCCCCCAAAAAATATTCTATCCATGTCCTCCAAGTTCATGAATACTATTGTTAAGAAGTCGTTCGACCTCAGGTGGAGTCCCACTTCCCTGCTTGGCTTCCATGGTATTTTATCTAGTTGCACAATGTTCTCTCTATGGGCCACAAACCCATGAAATTGCGAATGAGTGCATGTGTATTCATCCGGTCCCAGTAGATTTGCATTTGTGGATCCTCCAATATCACCTTGGGTATCAATGTTGTCTTTGGTTTACATGGGTTGGGCTCTTCTACCCCATTTGGGTTCTCTTATTTTTGCGCATCATTCTAGGTTTCGCTAGCTTCTCCCCCCATGTGATCCCTTTTTTCCTGGTTTCTTTCCTAATTCTTTTCCGGTCCTGATCCCGGTACGCTCGTCCTTGGTTCCTTGAAACCGCCGCTGTGTGGGCCTTTGCCCCTATCCACCACTACCTGCTTGTATGAGGGGGTTCCATTACCGCCCCTTTTGGTAACCATTATGTGCTCCTCTGTGTCTGCAACTATCAAACCCTAGCTTGCACGAATATTTGGAGACCATCGTTCATTTTTAAAACTATAGTTAACATAATTATTTATATATATTTTTAATTTAATATATCATAAGTTAATTTCAATTTATTAATAACATTTAATAAACAATAAAATATCACTTTTAAATTATAGTTTACACAAATATTTATGTATTAAAATAGTGATAATAATGATGATGATGATGATGATGATGAATGTCTAATGAGACTAATACCTTAAAAAGGTAAGAGATTACTTCACTTTATTTAAAATTTTATTTTTGTGCTTAAAAAACATTGAGACAAGGTTCCAAAATCACCATAGTTTTGATGACTTAGGAGGTTAAGAAGGTCAGTAATGTGATAAATATTTTTAAATTGGGATCTAGTATGGGTATAGGCAGGGAAATCTAAGAGGAAATATTTTTCATCTTTTATCCACTTAGTGTCACAAACGTGACATATTATTTCATCCCATGGTGTTTTGGGAGTTGTACAAAGCTTAGTTTCATTATGTAGCTCGTGAAAGTTTGTTTTTATTTTGGCAATGTCGATTTTCTTCATTGCACTTTTCAAAATTGAGAGGTAATTTTGATCTTCTAAATTATGGTTGACCACCTCCTTGTAGTATCTTAATTTCCTTTTATCCACTAATTGTTTATTGCACCACATATTCTCCTTAAATTTAGAAGCGATAATATTTTTAATATTATCGATTCTACATGATGGTTTCTTCTTGTATTCCCCAATGATTTAGCCAAGATTTGGCATCTTTATGCCATCCTCGCTTGAGCCGCTGGTGGTTTTGGCTAGAATTTGAAGCAATTTTGGGGAGCCTCTTGTCATCCATGTAGTTTATCTTGTTATTGTATGTTAGGTATCTAATCATAGCAATGCTCTCAATGAGGGAAAGACTTGCTTCTATAAGGAGGATATGATAGGGTGTATTGCCCTTAATTTTGAGATTATAAGTTATAAAATTATTTTGGATCTGTTATATCTTTCTCCAAGATTCTCTAGATATAATGCAACCCCAAACTTCACATCCATATAAGATAATTGGAGTGATGAGTGTGTGAAAGAGGAGTTTTTTTATTATCCCAAAGATAAAGGTCTACTGATTTACAATTGTTTTCGAGCCCATAATAAGATTTCCATACTCCATCTATCCTTTTTTCAACGCTATAGTTCCAATTGAGGTTGTTTTGGATATCAATTCCAAGATACTTGTATGAAGGAACTTTCTCCAAGCTATTGTTTTCCTAAACAAAAGTATCATAGGTGAGCCTTTGGATTTAATTATCATAACCTTTGTTTTTTTAGTGTTCCGAGTCATTCCCATGTTAGAGCATAAGTCCTTCGGGGTTATTAGTTACTTACCTAGGTCACAAGGACTCTTTTCCATAAGAACAAGATCATGAACATAAAGAAGGAGGATGATGACTAAACTAGCAAGAGTCGGGCCAACACAACCTGCATCCTCCAAACAATCTTCTAACTTATTAATATAGATGTCGAAAGGGGTAGGGGATAGGGGACAACCTTGTTTGACTCCTATATTACAATTAATTTCTTATGACCATCCCTTAGTGTTCCTAATCTTGGAAATAAATTTCTCATATATCCTTACTGCAACAACTCTTAACTCAAAAGAGAATTTAAGATCTTCTAACCTATTCTAGAGGTTAGTCCTAGGAACAGTGTCAAAAGATTTTTTAAAATCAATGAAACAACAAAGGAGATCATATTTATCATTACGACACTCCTTTGCAATGATCATAAATGTAATAAGGTGGTCCATAGTGGAATGGTAGCCTCTAAACCCAACCTAACCTCTAGCTCTTTTTCCATCTATTTCTAACATGTGTCGATCTTATTTTCCAAAATACTTCCATATAGTTTAGCTAAAATGGGGCTAATTATAATGGTTCTATAATTAGAGAGATTTGTTTTATCCCGAGTCCAAGGTTTTGGGAAGCCTTGTTGGATAGCTAAATTGAAGAGCTTATGTAAGTGAGAGATGAGGATAGGTCTATCAATTTTTAATTTTTCAACTTGGTAACTTTTGATATCCTTAGTTTTTCCTTTTGAGAGTCGCTTAACCCCAAACTTAATGTTTTCTATAGAAAATACTTCATCCTTTGTAGAGTTGTTTGGCATGTTGTTCACAACGTTAGGAGATTCATACAAATTTTTAAGGTAGAAATTCTAGTCCTTCAAGGGAATATTATTATTTTCTTTAGTTTTACGAGTAAGAATTTTCTCCCAAATTTCTTAGGATCTATCTTAAATAAGTGCAAAAATTTCTCTTGTTTTCTATTATATTATACTTGTTCAAATAAAATTATATTTTATTATAAAGATGATGATGATGATGATGATGATGATGATGATTATGATTATTAACGTCTAGTGAGACCAATAAGATATCCATAGTTTTGATGACTTAGGAGGTTAGCAAGGTCTGTATTGTGGAAAATATTTTTAAATTGAGATCTAATTTGGGTATAGAGTGAGAAATCTAAGAAGAGATGTTTTTCATCTTCTACCCTCTTAGTGTCACAAAGATGTTTTGAAAATTGTATGCTTCTGATTTTCTAAATCAAAGTTCACACACATATTTATATATTATATTTTTTTATCCAATAAAAATTGATTTTATTATATTTTTACTTAAGTAAAATTTATTTATATCTTTTAATTTTGAAAATATTTTTTTTAAATATTAAATTTACCATTAATTATAAAATTAACTTTTTATAAATATAAGATGAAAAATAATGTGTATGTTCGTTTCCACCTTCTTAAATATCATAAGATTGCAACAAAACACTTATTCAATTTTTTTTATTATTAAATAAAAACAATAAAAACTAATTTCTAACTAAACAAAAACATGATCATGATCTAATCCAATTAAAACTAATTTCTAGCTGAACAAAAACATGATCATTGTTCCCGTCCAAAAACATTTGGTAAGAGTGGATAGTGACCAAGTTTTAACCCAAATATTTATATATATTTTTAATTGACAAATTGGTTCATTCATTAATAACATCTATAATAAATCATACAATATTATATTTAAATTCCAGTTGACATAAATATCTATATTTTATACGTGAATAAATTAGATTTTATTATATTTCATTTTTATTTAAAAATAAATATATTTAATAAAAATATTTATATATTATATATATTTATGTGAATAAAAATTGATTTTATTATATTTTATTTGTACTTAAAAATATAAATACATTTTAATTTTAAAAATATTTTTTTTGATACTAAATTTATCACTAACCATAAAATTAGCTTTTTATAAATTTGAAAAAAAAATTAATATATATGTTTTTTTTAAATTTAAAAAAAAAACACTTATTCAAACTAATTCTTTATAAGATAAAAATAATTAAAACTAATTTCTAACTAAACAAAAACATATTCATTGTCCAAGACCAAAAACATTTGAAAAGAGTAAAGAGTCTTATCTCAATATAATAATACCACTACATATAAATATTGAAATAGTATTAATATAGATTACATATAATAATACCACTACATGTAAATATTGAAATAGTATTAATAGAGATCACAGTTATAACCTTAAATATCAAAACATTATTCTTCTTCCATAATTTATTGTTAATAAATTTACTAACTTAAATATTAAAAATTTAAACAAATTTATATTCATTTATTTATTAAAATATTTAATAATAATTATGAAGATAAATGTCTATTAAAACTAAAAATACTTTACATATTGCCCACGTTACCTCTTGCATTATTTTATTTTATGCTAACTTAACCTCTTGCATTATTTTATTTTATGCTAACTTAAATTCAAAGCATTTAAAAAAAATACATGTTGCACACATTGCCTCTTGCATTATTTTATGTTATGGTAACGTATTCAAAGCATTTTTAAAAAGTTAAAACGTTTAAGGTTGAAATTAAGCATAAAAACGTTTCTTCTCTTAACGCAATCATATACGTTGTACATTAAACTTCGTATATTGTGACTCGTTCATCACTAAGTAATGACAAATAAATTAAGTAGTCATGATGAAATATATATTATTAGTTTCTGCTAAAGGTGTAAATGGACTATGACGATTGATAATTCATTGACTTCATATTAATTTGTCTTTTGACTATAAATTTTTGTACAATTTCTATTGTTAGAACTAGAAAATAAAAAGCATTATTTTTTATATAATAAAAAATAATTATTTGTCATTATCTTATTGGAGAATAGATTCAAAGCCTTATTGCCAGCTTTGCTATTCCCAATGTTGGAAATGTTTAGATATCCAAAGTTTTGAGCATCGACGCTCTTTTTTAATTTTTATTTTTATTGAAATGTTTACATACCGAAAGTTTTGAGCATTGACACTCTTTTTGAGGTACTTGAATAGGCCTAACAACTTAAATGTTTACATAGCGCGAGGCCCTTAAACATGTCTGACAACCTTAAATGTTTACTTAAATAGGCCCGTCATAGTATATTTTTCCTCCAATTTTCGCATACAATCTTGGAGTGAATTTGGGCAATATTGTTGTCCACCGCCACTCGCATAGTGATCATATGTTTCATATTTCTTCTATGTTTGGAATGCAATTTAGTCATCATTGAAGATACATATATTCTTTACTAATTCACTGGTTGTTGCTTGTTCACTGGTTCGTTGGTTGCTGCTTGTTGTTGTTTGGTTCAAATTTGCAAGGCTGAAGTCCTGCACCTGCAGTTGGACATGTTGGTGCTTTCTCACTGGTTTGTTGCTTGCGTCTTGCTTTTGTTTGCTTCAACTGTGAAAGGTTGGAGTCCTGCACCCACAGTTGGAGCTGTTTTTTCACTTTGCAGGGTTCAAATCGTGCACCCGCAATTGGACCTGCGATTCTGTCGTTCATCATTGACGAGTAAGTTTCAATACCATAGTTTCATTCATATTCGTTGTTCACTGTTTACTATTTACAGTTTGCAAGTAAGAATGTTTATGTATTTATTTATCATTCTTATCTTACAAACTTTCCATAGAGGTTGGCATATCTTTTCCTCTTGCTCTTAAATTTTCCTCCAATTTTGTCCCCAAACTCTGCACCATGTGCATGTCAATGTCGTCTACACAACTCCGGATGTCATTTTTTCTAGCATTACAAATCCCGGTCCTTTGCCATGTGTGACGAAATGAAAATCTAACGCCTCAATTGAATAGAAAATTCTTTAACCTTCCCACCTTGCCCTCGATGATATTCCCACCTTGCCTGTGAATGAGTACCTACCTATCCCCTACGAGAATCAAACCCGTGGATTTAACATGGAAAGACGATGTCAAGATTGTTGCCTTTGGAAAATGTTCTTGTAGAAGAAAACTACAGGTAGGTGTATAAGGGATAAGTATGATACAATGGTAACCAAGCTACAACAAAATTGCACACCATTGTTAGGAATTATCCATCTTTATTGGTGACATATTTCATTAAGTTATAAATAAAAAAGTTCCAATGTCGTATGCACAACTCCGACTGTCATTTGAATAAGGAAATTATTTAGCCTTCCCACCTTTCCCTTGATGATATTCCCACCTTGCCCAAGAATGAGTACCTACCTATCCCCTATGGGAATCAAACCCGTTTCTTTCAAATGAAAAGACGATGTCAAGCTTGATGCCTTTGCAAAATGTTATTGTAGAAGAAAATTGCAGGTAGTTGTAGAAGGGATAAGTATGATACAATGGTAACCAAGATGCAACAAAATTGCACACCCTTGTCAGGCATTATCCATCTTTATCAATGACCTCTTTCAGTAAGTTATAAAGAAAAAGTTCCAGGACCTGAAATGCAAATCCTGGGTAATTCCAGGACTTGTTGTTGCACTTTGTAGGGTTGAAATCCTGCACTCGCAATTGGACCTGCGATTCTATCGTTCATCATTGATGAGTAAGTTTCAATACCATAGTTTCATTCCTATTCGTTCTTTACTATTCACTATTTACAGTTGGAAAGTAAGAAGTTTTAGGTATGTATTCATCATTCCTATCCTACAAACTTTCCATAGAGGTTGGAATATCTTTTCCTCCTGCTCTTAAATTTTCCTTCATTTTTTTCCCCAAACTCTGCACCATGTGTGTGTCAATGTCATCTGCACAACTTCGACTGTCATTTTTCCTATCATTACAAATACCGGTCCTTTGCCTTACGTGACGAAGTGGAAATCAAATGCCTCAATTGGATAAGGAAATTATTTAGCCTTCCCACCATGCCCTCCATGATATTTCCACCTTTCCCAGGAATGAGTACCTACATGCCTTGGCAAAATGTTCTTGTAGAAGAAAACTGTAGGTAGGTGTAGAAGGGATAAGTATGATACAAAGGTAACCAAGCTACAACAAAATTGCACATCATTGTCAAGCATTATCCATCTTTATCGGTGACATATTTCAGTAAGTTATAAAGAGAGAGTTCCAAGACCTGAAATGTAAATCCTCACTAAAGGATGAAGATAAAACACAAAATGAGCCAGGTCCAAACATTAATGTTGATTTCAGAGTATCCTCCCATATGATAAATATAACTCTTATAAGGGTTAAGACTTCCAATAGTTGTTGAGAAGACGAAAAAAAGATTGTTAAACTAACAAATTTCATTTGGCCAATGGGCTTGACACACATAAAATTGTTAGGTCAGTGTTTTGCGATTTTCTAGCTAACTTTCTTCCATATAGTTTATAAAATGGGCTTTACACATAGAAAATTGTTGGGACGGTGTTTTGAGATTTGCTAGCTAAATACTCAATCTTTGTACTGAGAAAATTGATACTATTGTTTTGTTTGCATTATCTCTTCTATATGCTTGGGCACTAATTGTAGCTTTGTTTCTCTGTCATATGTTATAGAAACCACAGAGCACTGGATTTGAGATGAACAAAGGTTGAAAGATACATAACAGAGTTGGTATGCACTCCCAAACTTATACTTATCTTTTTTGCTATTTTCATATTATCTAAACATAACTAAGAAACATATTGAAAATCACAACTTAAAATATGGAGCAAGCAATAGATATTGAATTCTATCAAATAGATGCACACTCCATTGTACATGACAACATTGACCAAGTATTGCACAACAATGCCATTTTCAGATTAGATGCATTTTTGTATACTGCAGGAGATTGCCTCTTCGATGTATTTCAATTTCTACTGCACTTTTTTTATTCCTCGACTGAGCTGCACAATGGATTGATAGATCATTTCCATACGTATTGACATCTTTGAAAGAGACTTCTTGGTGGAACTAAATCTGATAGAAGATGAGTACATTGAAGTGATACAATCTACACTTAAGAAACCAACAATTTTCCATTGACAATCGACTGAGAAACATAAAACATGTCCAAACCAAATACTTTGGAAACCTTGATATGGTATTATGTGGGGATCTTTACCAGGAATAACCCATACAAGGTTCTCTCATATTTGAGAAACCTATGGTCAACATGCAAACAATGACGCATGACTTTTGGAAAGACAACATAAAATGTTTTGAATTACATATTACAATGCGCCAGACAAATGAAAATTTTATTGCAATTCTAAATAGAATGCGGACAAACAACCAAACATGTGATGACTTAACATATATCAATTCAAGTTGCATGCAACCTTCCCCGACCGACCCAACCTTCCCTTACCTATTCTACAAGAATAAGTATGTTGCAACACATAACAAGTATATGCTATCGCTCATGCCTAAAAATTATATCATCATCAATTCAATTGATCTTGAAGAAGAAAACCATGGCAATGTACCATGTCATCAACATACAACAACTTTCCCTTTGCAACTTGTCCTGAAATTAGACATGCTAGTTGAAATATATGTGTGAAACTATGATTCACATGATGGCCTAGTGAATGGTGCAGATGGAATACTCAAAGCTTATGCCAAAACATAAAAAGTTGATGTCCTCTGTATTAAGTTCCATGACCCGCATATTGGCCATCGACAAGCCAACAAGTTAGCTTAACTATATAATTCAAACACTTTGTGTGAATGGACACCTATATTGTAAATATCAAAACCAATATCAACATCGGCAAAGACAGGTCAACTGAAGATTCGAAAGAAATTTCCAATTCAACTTGCATGTGCACGTACAATCCACAGATCACAAGGGATAACGCTTGATAGTGTTTCCTTCGACCCTGCTGGAATATGAATACATGGAATTGTATACACAGCTCTGTCCTGTGTCAGAAACATAGAGTCCTTGTATTTTCTAAGCTGTCTTACAAAATATAACTTCAAAGTCAAACATAAAGTCGATACTGAGATGAAATGCCTTCAGACTAGTGAAAAATGGCATCTGCAATATGATTACCAATCCATACAAAGAAACTCATATGTATCAATTCTCTCTCTTAACATGCGCAACTTAAATGCACATATGAATGATATACTCAATGACTATGACACATTGCAATCTGATATTCTGTGCTTGCAAGAAATATACATGACATTATGTATGCAAAACATAAAATTTCCAAATCACAATTGCATATCAAGTTACATTATGCATGGAGTGATGATATTAGTGAAAAAACATATAATGATTTTGGATCATATGCATTTCGAAGAAAAAAATGTTGAGATGGTGCTATCAAGACTAATTTTCCATGGATTGAAAATTGCAATATTGAATCTCTATGCCGCTCCACATGCAACATTTCCCAACATAATGAATGTTGTTTCAAATGCATTACACCATTTATATTTGAACGAAACCATTATCATTCTAGGAGACTTCAATGTTGACATGCTATAAAATAGTTCCATAAAAAAAGAATTGGAAAAATACATGTGCAATTACAATCTCCTCTTTCTTTTGGATAATATAAAGCATGTACAAAACAAATTTATTGACCATTTATGGTCAAATGTTCTGATTTCACAGTACACCCTCTTTATCTTAGACACATACTGCTCTGACCATGATACAATTTGTCTTGTACTTGAATTATGAAATATACATCAACCATATTACAAAATCATATTTCCATGTCTCAAAGCATATCTAGATACTTTTTTGCACAAAACATAATCATTAAGCTAGGATCATCCAACTTCTTAATATTTTCTGGCTTGTAATAGATTTTTTCCAGAAAAAATTCTATATAATCACAACCATGGATCAAGAAAAACAAATGTGCATTCTTCTAACTCTATCTTTTACTCTATTCCTTTGATTCTCATTTACTATATGTACATATTACTTGTTTTCCCTTACATACCAACTTACATTCATGTTCATTGTATTTTGTGCATTCCCACATTGAAACAAACAGAATAATTGGACATGACGAAGGGATCTTAACCACACATGTAGAAGAAGACATACAAAGGTGCATGCTTCTACCCTTATTTCATATTCCATTGTTTTGTATTTAATTTATTGTCTGTATATTTATTCTACTGCTTTGCACCTAATTTATTATATGTATATACTACATATCTTCCTACATAATAACTTATCTTCCTGTCAATTGTATTTTTTGTACTGCTACATTGAAATAAATAGAACTGTATTTAGTTTTTTACATGTCTTTCTACATACCAACTTACCTTCATGTCCATTGTATTTTCTGCATTGCTACATTGAAAGAAACAGACTAATTGGACAAGAGGATGAAGTCTTATATGCCACAACATAAGAAGCTGAAGTACAATCTTCGAAAAGGTATACCAATAGTGATAGTAAATCAAACACACAAAACGAGTATGTGGATAAAATATTGGACTAGAAAATGATGATTTGGCAACAATGGGGCTTTGTTGAAAATTCTCGCTTTCAAAAATTTCCCTCTCCTTTTCTATTTTCCCACTCTCTTTTATCCCTTTTTTCCCCCTCTTCTATACTTAACCAAATTCCCCTTTATTTTTCCCCTCTACTTTCCCTTTGTGGTTACTTTACTTAGTCATTTTTTTGAAAATGTGTAGGTGTGCAGGTTGGCAGACTCATAGGTTCACATTTCCACTCATGCTTCTATATCGCGAGTCCAACCGACCGCTTTCCAATTCCATACTTAGCCACTTTTTTGATCGCGGGTTACCGGGTTGGTGGGCTCAAAATTGTGCCTCTATTGTTCCGTGTCTTGTAAACAACACCCGGAGTTCCACGATATACAAATTGAAACTTGGACTCCTGGGATGGCGAGCTCAAGATTTTGATTCTATTGTTTTGTGACCTACAAACAACACCCAGAGTTCTGCGATATACAGATTGACCGTCAGACTCCCCCATCATGCCATGTTCTGTTTTACACATTTTTCACTCAAAATTTCCAAGACATACAATTTGACTGTCGGGCCCTCACATCTCTTGAGTATCCCTTGACACCCTATTTCATACTCGATCCCCTTCAAGAATGTATGTGACATCCAAAAAAATTATGAACAATATACAATGCATATGCTTATTTATTCGTTATCATGTTCAATGTACACATGTTTTCATCAGAAAAATTTGAACGAGTGACATGGGCATGAGTATTCAATCATCGCAAACATCAACAAAACGACAAGGACAAAGATAAAGATTCATACATTATTCTCTTGCTATGTTTAACAAACAAATAGATTGAGTTATTTATTTATCTATGTGATGATAAATATGTGTATATCATCTACAACACATGTTTTTTAGCTCACAAGAAGTATCGACGAGCATAAGTGAAACGTCCAACATAGTGCAAGCTCCACAGACTAAGAGGTATGTTTACAAAAATATGACCTGCATACTTCATCAAAATTGTGCATCTACTTGTACATTTATGAAAACTAAATAAAAAATGATACAAACTACCATTCACATTACTTTTTCTGTTCAAAAAATGTCACTAGGTCTAAACTTATAACACCCAATATATTATCGATAGAAGGCTTGAACAACCGCTGAACTAGACAAGTGTTCGTCGGGGACATAATGGTCGTGTATAGCACCTACTTATAAAATGCAAACAAAACTAGATGCATTATGCGTGATGACATGACAAACAACGAAGCCATGATGACAGTCACACTAACTATCCCTACACACCATGTCCAGAAACATGCAAAAAATATCTTGCCAGGTAATGGGATATCCATTACAAATTTGAATATATTACCGAAAATAGTATATGACCATGGCGATTGTGATCGGAGTATATCGCTCAATGAAACAAGTATTGTGGAAACAGTTTCCACAATTTTTTCAGAATATCATTTCGTACCAGACATAACAATCAACCAACTTGTAGAGAGAAATGACATTTACCCAATCAGAACCATTGGTTCAACTGTCACACTCATGAGAAAAGTTGGCTCACAACACATTCTCCATATAAAAGATGGAGACTCAGACAACGACAAGGCAATGGTATCATTCTCCATACTCATTTTTGTCCTTTACTTTCACATGCTCATATATCTTAGTTATCTTACACACCTAATACACTGTTCCATGTTGCTGCTACAATTGTTTGACACCTATTCAAATTTATTTTCCTCAATGGAACAACAATTGCATAAAGAGAAATTTACAATTATTCTCTTCAAAAATATAACAAAGAAAAGAGATGTTAAAGAAAGGATCTTTCGCACAACCCAAGCAACATTTGTAACATAATTGAGAACATACATAGTACAAGATCTCAAGAAACTAACTAGCTCGAGAACTTTTGTACGTATACATATACAATTCCATCCACACTTTGCACATAAAAATTGCCTTAAACAATTTTGTGAAGTTTTTTTGTTGTACACATATATTTTTGGATTACTGAGAAGGGGGGTGAATCAGTAATAGATCAATATAAACATTTTCAACCATATAATGCAAGTGTTATATTAGTGTAGCATTATCATCCAATAATTGCAGAGTAAATAAACAATGAACAAATGAGAAATCATACACATACACAGTACACCAGTGTTTTTATGTAGAAAACCAAAGAGGGAGAAAACCATGGAATGTTTTTTTTTATATGTCTTAAAGAATTACATTCATTCGAAGAACCAACTTCCTTTGTTTTCCAGCTGCAACCGGAAGGAGGCTCCAACTCCCTAGTTTCTTAGGCTACAACCTGAGGGAATCTCCAACTTTGCAATTCTCTAGATACAACCAGAAGGAGGATACAACCCCCTATGTTCTCTGGATACAACCATAAGGTGGCTACAACCACCTATCCTTTCCCCGTCCAACCACCTTGACGTAGAAGTATAATGATGGAACCATTGTCACACTATCACTGTGAGATATACTGATGTAAACATGTACCAATCAACCTGTAACAACCTGTACCAATAACCTGTCCCAACATGTACCGTACATCAACCTGTACCTCAACTTGTACCATAAACAAATGCAT
>WSFP011442827.1:0-20429 GCA_009831015.1 Picea engelmannii | reverse complement strand
TTGGATCATGTTGTCATTGATGCCAATGGTTTGATTGATTGATGTCAAGTGATTGATTTATGTCAAAATATTGATTGATTGATGATTGATGTAATGTAATATGTATTGTCCTTGATGAGAATGCATAGATGAAGTTGGATCAATGAGTTTTCATTGATATGAATAACATGGATCAATGAGTTGTCATTGATACATGATGAAGATGGATTGATGTGGTTTCATTGGTATATGATGCATTGTTGGAAAAATGTATAGATGACTCATTATTGTATTATCATTATTGATAAGGTGCACAAATGGATGAACTCCAAAGTGGTCCCCTTATGGTGAAATCCCTCATGGGAAGACACTTTTCGGATTGAGTTATCCTATAAGAATGGTTGGAGGACCCATACTTGTATGTGGAATAATGAGATGAAGATCAATGAAGTTGTTGGTGAAACTACCCTAGATGGATAGTGCTTGTCATACCATTTCTGGTGGTATGTGCAATGTCACATAACTCCTCATGGTTTGAGAGTTATGACCTTAGGAAGATGAAGGACCCCCATATGAAGGATTTAAGCCCCCAAGGTCAAACAAGTCAAAGTGACCTAAAAGAAGAAATCATTATTTAAATAATAAAAATAAGTGACAAAATCAAGAAAGATTATTTAAATGATAATGTGAGATGAAAAAATCAAGAAGGAATATTTAAATGATAAAATATTGGAGAACTTTCTATTTATGGAAAGTGGTTAACCCTAAAATAAGGAAAATGGGTTAAGTGACCTAGAAATGGGTTAAGTAACCTAGAGGATGAAAGTATAAATAAGATAGAAATGGTCTCTTGCATATATATCCTTTTCGTGGATCAATGGAGAGCTTCTTGTGAGAATATCTTTTGGAGTATTCATGGAGAGCTTCTTACGAGAGCTTCTTGTGAGATCATTTTGGTGTGGATCTTTTGAGCATGATTGAAGAGCTATTCTGAGAAAGAGAGTGTGAGGAGGATCTCATGGATGCATTGAAGTTTTGGCAAGTTTGAAATCATGACAGTGAAATTCTCAAAATTAAAAAAAAACCCTATTTTTTGGTGCATACGCGAACTGTCTGTGTATAGGGTGCGTATACGCAAGATGTCTGTGTACAGGGTGCATACAGTACATGGGTTTTTAGTGTACATGGAGCATACAGTGGATAAAATCATTGAGATTTTTGGTTGAGCTGATGACACACTGTTGAATATTGAAGCAGGTTCCAGATCTACATTCTATGGGCTTAGATATATCACTGAGACACTGGTATGATTACTTTATTGTCTTGATGGATAGTATTTCTTGTTGTGTTGTGAATTCCTAGGGCATTATTGGTATGGTTTCTATGATGTGGTTTATGTTGGTTGATGGAGTGAGAAGCAATCTTATGATTAAATACTGATATGATGACTATAGTATGTTGATTTCTTATGCATGATTGAGTAGCATTCATATTGATTGGTTTTGGAGCATGAGTAAGCTATTGGAGAGCTTGGATGTGTTGTGACGAGCTGGTGGTCAGTTTGGATAGTGAGAAACATAAGAGAATGATAAATTGGTTGCAGAGGATTTGAGTTCATCTTGAAGGATAAACCCTAATAGCTCATAAGGTATACGCATGATGTAGTACTGTTTGGGAGCGTATACATAGGTTGTAGTATTTCTTGGGCACGTATACACGTGGGCTGTACTACTGGTAGGAAATGTACATACTCGTGCTGCACTACCGATAGGTCACGTACTTGTTGCAGATTGATATCTGTTGAGGATTATTTCCTCATCTCAATTGGTGTTGAGTGTGTAAGCTGAGTCTTGCATGATAGAGTTGGTGCTCTTGTAGAGTCGTACTCTATTCAGTTGTTACTGAAAAACCTAAGGATTGTAGTCCATAATAAAAATAAAATTGTACATACATCTTGTGTTCTTTGTGTTCCTTGTGGGGATGATTTATTGATGATATATTTATGATATATGTTGCTGATATGTGTTCACATGTAACTGGTCATAAATGACAACAATAAATAATGAGTAAAATGTTGAATGCTAACTAATGAGTTTTGTTTAAGAGGGAAGTTTTGGGAAAAAGAGCCCCACACTCATTCACCCCCCCTATAACTGTGGTAGGTGTGTCCAACAATTGGTTTAAGAGCAGGCCTTCACTAAAAGTGTTAACAAGCTTGAAGGATATCCATAGACACATAAATGGATAATGAAATACCAATCCTTGATGAGGAAAACTATTCTACTTGGAGAATAGAGATAAGAGTGTATTTGAAGACAATGGGAGCAAGTATTTGGAAGGGAGCCATTGGTGGATCAGTTCCATTGAAGAACAAGTCAAAGTTTGTAGCTAAAAGGGAAGGAAAGAAGAATGACGCATTGGCTCTCAAGACCATTCTTAGTGGACTCTCAAGCCCTATCAAAGAGAGCATGGGACAATGCACTTCCACCAAATATCTATGGCTAAATCTAGAGGAGACATATCAAAGAAAGAAGGAGAAGGAAGATATTCAAGATCACTCCATCGATATTATCAAAGGTAAAGAATCTCCAAAAACCCTTGATTGTATTTTTTCTAAATGTGATCTTGAAAAAATTTCAAGTGAAGATAAAGAATCAAGTGATGATAGAACAAAGGAAGATATTGAAGACATATCAAATGAAGGCAAAGAATTATGTGTTGATGTTGGCAAAAAGGAAGTTTGTGAAGATATTTCAAATGAAGGTAAATAACCCTCAAAAACCCTTGATTGCAATGATGATGATGAATTTTTATCTACAAGTGAAGAAGAAGATCTAGAACCAGTTTGTGTAAAGTTTGATGGTAATTATACCATGAAAAGAATAGAAGAAAATCTATTAAAACTTCAAAAGGAAGTTGAAGAGGGTTTATATAGATATAGAAGTGATCATTATTATATAGACTATAACTATCTTTCGTATAACACTAAGAAGTTCCTTAGGAGGATTCTAAGGAACATATTGAAATTAAAGGAAATGATCAAAGAACAACAAGAGAGCAATAAGACTCAATTAGAAGAAAAGGAAGAAGAGATCACAAGAATAAAGAATGGAAAAGAAGATATGAATGTAGATGATGAGATTAACAAAAGTTTTGAAACCATTGTCCATCTCAAGACCCAAATTGAAGAAGCCAAAAGAATAGAAGAACTATTTAAGAATAAAATAAAATAAAAGGAAGAGTCATGTTGTAAGTTAGAAGCCGAAATCGTTGATCTTAGAAAGAAGGTATAGAAGTCAAACAAATTCTTGAATAGCTCAAAAATCTTGGATGAAATCTTGGAAAGTCAAAGATCACCATGTGATAAATCAAGACTTGGATACAAAGAAGAAGCTACACATGCTGAAGCAAGCATCTCAAATAAGCATGAGGTAAGTCCATCAAAGAAACAAGACAATGTTGCAAAGAAACCATCTACACAAGGCAAGGAAAATTTCAAAAGAACAAAGCAAGGGAGACATCAAGAAGCTATCTTTGGGACACCAAAGCAAAGGTATGAAATTGTTTTTCATGGGAATTTTTATTCATGTAATGGATATGTCACAAATATTTTGAATGTAGATCTTATGAAAGGATATATAATGGAAGATTTTATAACACCATGAGGTGTTGGATATGTGATCAAGTAGGACAGATTGTTGTTCATTGTAACACCATTAGATGCTACAACTGTAGTAGATTTGGCCACAAATCCCAGGAGTGTTGGAACACAAGAAGAAATTCCATGATGAGGACTTCAAATAGAATGGCTAGAAGAAGGAATGAAGTAAGGAAGGGAGACATCTTTGAAAAGATGGATGCTCAGAGCTCAAGTTCTGAGGAGCAAGGAAATCTATAGAAGTGGGTGAAGAAGATAGAGAAACCAGAACAAAATGAAAGACTGAAAGGAAGTTCAAAAGTATCATCTACTAAGGCATACACGGGTGACAATGGTATCGGTTGCATACATACCCAAGGTGAACTTGTATAGGTCTCATACATACATGAGTTGTTGTGCAACATACCGCGTATATGTGGTGAAGCCTGTTGTAACAAATAATGAAATTTTGGCTTTCGGTAACTTAGGAGAGAAACAATTTATAGTATTTAACTACTGAAAGTGTAGATGTGAGAAAACAACCATTTGTCTGTCATGCGCATCATTGAATGTTCTCTACCTATCATCTTCATTCTAATAATCCCGAAATCAGCCCTAAATGCCACAACGGTATAATAGTCACAAGCCAACTCATGAAAAATCCAAAGACAGGGTTCATGTGAGAATCAAAGAAATGCACCATATGTTTGAGAATTGAGTCACAAGGAGAATGAATGGAAGAATTGGTAGTGGAACGACCGCATACACCGAGCATTAATCCACATGGAGAAAAAGATCACAAGTCCAGGATTTTTGGCCGTCAGGGATTTGGCCGACACAGATATTTTAATAACTACAACCCTGATCCCTGAATTCACTAAAGTATTAAAAGATAAGACAAGTTAATTAAATATTAAGAAAGATTAATGTTAATAAATCTCATCGCAATTTCGCGATTTAGGATTTCTCGTGTCAAGCATTATCGAAGTCCCGACACTTAAATCTATGAAAGGTTAAAGATTAATTGATAATCATGATTAATTAAGAGATTAATACAAATGATTATTGTATATTTAATCCCATCATGATTTGGTATTCCTTGCATGTCATAACTCTTGAAGACATGATACCCAAAACCCCAAAACCTGAAAACCCGAAATCGAGACTCCAGTCATATGCAAAAATGCTTTAGAAAAACACAAGTTTCTCAGTCGTGGAGAGGTCATTTTCCGCGTTCGAATAGTCGATTGAAATCCAAAAATCCTAATATTTCCAGTGGTGTCTTCATAATTTCATTTGGAGCTTGGGAAGGCAGTCAAAATCCCCCTAAAGATGAGGTTCGTTTTCAGAAATGTGGCATTTTTTATTGTGTCGAGTCATCATTTTCAATGATGATTTTGAGCGACTGGAGTATCACTTTGAGAAATGTTTGGAGGATGTTTTTCCTAACACATCAGAGATCATTATCCTCTCTCATTTTTCCTACATGTGTCATAGATTGGGAGAATCAAATCCATCTCCGAGCCCTAATTTTTGGATTTCATATTTTCTTGTTTTGACAGATGTTTGTAAAATGTAGATTTGGGGCAAATGAAAATGGATCTTAGGAAACTAAGAGAGGTTTTTTCTTAGAATAAACATATTCAAAAAATACTCTTTCATTTTATACACAACTGTCACGATTAGAGAGATACAGAGCCATAACCGCAGCCCCAAATTTCAGCTGTTTGGCCCATTTTCTATGGTAGAAAGTTTCAAGAATTGGTTGTAACTATTGTTATCTTTTAGATTAGAGGGGATTTCGACCTCAATACATATATGAGGCATATTTGTAAAATTAGAGCAGGGGGGGAAGACACATGAGTAGTACTCCTGGGTTGTAGCTTTCATTTTCAGTTTAATAAAATAAAGCATAAACATGTTTTATCCATATCAGAGATTCCTGTGATGTTGTTTGCAGAGTTTGTCCATTTTCTTAGTTTCAATATCACTCCATCTATCTTTTCTTCTCGATTTTTAACTCTTTTGTAATAGAATTCATCCTCTGTTAGATTCTCTGTAGAAAACTGGATTATAGGTTGTTTCTTATAGAGATCAAGGTTCAGAATTAATCCTTTGCTAGATTCTCTGTCCCAACCATCTCTTTCCACTGATTTATGCTTGGAATTCACTCATCGTTAAGTGCTCCTTGTGTATTGATATGTTTTCTTTATTCTGCTGCCATACTTTTAGAAATCATTCTCTTTGTAATCAACTTCTATCATGGCTCTGCTCCATGGATTTCCATTTCCAAAACACTCTTATTATTTGCTTGATCATTTGACTCCATGCCCAATGGACTACCTCCCAGTCCAACCCATAAACCCTAAAAACCTCAAAACTTTTTGTTACCCATAGATCTGCCCACTGTTAATCTGATTGGATATCCTATTGTGGCATATATTCGAGAGATCCCTCTCAGGTTGGAAGGGGAAGATTCTAATCAAAAGTGGTTCGTGGTTATATCAGAATTTACTTGCATGCAACCGAAATCAAGTTCTGAGTGATAACTTATTTTTTTCATTTAAAATGTGCTAAGGCTTGGCTCTATTACATCCTAGAACCAACTCTTGCGACAACATTTTCTGGCGCCATTGCCGGGGAATGGAGGAATGAAGCTATCTTCCCTGGGATATGACAAAAGTTTAGATCTATTCCTTGATGGTGAAAAAGGGATAGACATTCAATTGGCTGTGGTCATTCACCTGGCGACTCCTTGGTTCAAAGACTCTACATGATTCACTGACGACTCCACTAATCTCAAAATGTCGGTTTCATTCACTGCTCGGATTGCTGCAAGGTTTGCTCCTCTGGACTTTACAAATGTTTATGCTTTTCCAAACACTGTTCTAAACATTAAAGTTTGGGCAGATGTCCTTCCTAAATTTGGAGAATATGCGGATGACAATCCCACTGAGAACTTGTTTGAATTCCACAAGCTCATGGATGAATTAAATATACATTATGAAGATGTTCTCATGAAACTGTTTATATTTTTGTTGGAAAGAGATGCTAGACTCTGGTATAAATATTTACCTCATTCCAGTATTCCTTCATTGAAATATTTTCACATACTTTTTCATCATCATTGTAAAAGAATCTATTCGGCTGAAATACTTTTTGAAGATTGCTGTAATATAAAATTCATAAGACAAATAGATCAAACAAATATTCTTGAAGAGGAGGAAGGAATATAAAAAATTTCTCAAGTCGATGAAGATAATTTGTATGAAGAAGAGTTGGTTGATAAAAAAGTAGGATATGATAGCTCTTGTGATCACATTCAAGAAGAAGATATTCAACATCATGGTCAACCTGTAGAAGAGAAAGAAAACAATAGTTGTTTGATCCAAAAATTGCACATACCACCTCCTCCTTTAACAGAAGAAGAGATAGATATTCTCCCGAACAATCATGTTGCAACCCCTGCTTACACAGATCTACAAAATCCACACAGTCTTGAAGATCTTGTAGACTCTGTTTTGTTTCATGAAAAAGAGGTTGTTGTCATGTTTAACCATCCTGAAGAATGTTTGGTGTTCGAGAATGATTTAGATTTTGATGTAAAGGCTACTGATGATGAAGAAGACAATGATATTTTTCAAAATTTGTTTCAAGACCAGATTGCTGATTTTTCAATGCAGAAACCTTCAGGATTTTATTCTGATTTTCTAGTATTCGATAAATATAGTGACGATGAAGAGGATTTTAAAGATTTGTTGTCTAACGAAATGTCATAAAATCCTATTTATCAACTAAGAGATGATAAAAAAAGTATGAATGCTACGGTTGAAAATAGATATGAATCTGTTGTTCAAGAGTCCAATGAAGATCCTTTTAACTTTGATACATCCTCTAAAGATATCATTGTTGGAGAGGGTGATCATAATTTTTTTCATGATGCATATTTCCAGACTCAGTTTTTATTTGATCATTATCAAGACAATAGTGTAGGAAATGAAGAACATATCTCTTCTTCTCTCTTAAAATTTTTTAGTTGTAATAGGCCAGCGTATCATAGTGATGAATTCAGATTATAGGGATATGATGAAAGAGAGAAGACAGGTTCAGATCAATAGTTGATCATGCATGTTTCCCCAACAAATATTGAGTAGTCCACATTTAGCATTTAGATCAGTAAAGGCAGCAAGCAACAACATTTCAGTCAGTTGGAACAACAACAAAATGAGGTATTTCTATGTGACTTTTATGATCCAGTAGCAGTTTATATGGAGTCAAAATGGGGGACTGAATTTTTTATTTCCGACTTCTCGAAGTTTGAATCTCAAAACTGTAAGTACCTTCTCCCAGAGCATGTTTTGAAATTTGCGACCGCTCCTGTCATCCTTTTTCTCAAAGATGGAAGTATAATTAAGTTTGTTAGTCAGATATTTGCTTGGTTGATTTGGAAGTTTTCCTATACTTGAACAAAGCAGTGATATCAGTCAGAGTAGGTGATGTATATAAATAAGATTGATTTTGAGAACTACAACAGTGGTTTTCAGTATGTTTCTGGTTTAGTTTGGAATCTAGCATGGTTTTGTTTTAAAGAATTACGACTCCATAGCCCAATGAATGCATAAGTGGTTTTTTGTTTCGGAAAGGTACAAACAAAGTGACAGGGTTCAGTGTTTGATAAGGATGATATTAGGACTCCCAATGGATGAAGGCATGTGGTCTACTGTTCTTGGCGCTTTGTAGGAAATCACCATCCCTAGATGGAGCCTCTGTTGTAACAAATATTGAAATTTTGGCTTTTGGTAACTTAGGAGAGAAAAAATTTATAGTGTTTAACTACCAAAAGTGTAGATATGAGCAAACGACCATTTTTCTATCATGTGCATCATTGGATGTTTTCTACCTGTCATCTTCAGTCAAATAACGCCGAAATCAACCCCAAATGCCACAACAGTATAACAGTCACAAGCCAACTCACGAAAAATCCAAAGACAGGGTTCACTTGAGAATCAAATAAATGTACCATATGTTCGAGCATTGATTCACAAGGAGAATAAATGGAAGAATTGGTAGTGGAATTACCACATACACCGAGCATTAAGCCACATGGAGAAAAAGCTCACGAGCCCGGGATTTTTGGTCGTCAGGGATTTGGATGATGTAGATATTTTAATAACTATAGCCCCGATCCCTGAATTCACTAAAGTATTAAAGGATAAGCCGGGTTAATTAACTATTAAGAAATATTAATGTTAATAAATCTCATTGCAATTTCGCGATTCAGGATTTCTCGCGTCAAGCATTATTAAAGTCCCGACAGTTAAATCTACAAAAGGTTAAAGATTAATTGCCAATCATGATTAATTAAGATATTAATACAAAAGATTATTTTGTAATTAATCCCATCGTGATTTGGGATTCCTTGCATGTCATAACTCTTGAAGACATGATGCTCAAAACTCCGAAACCCGAAAACTCGAAATCGAGAATCCTGTCATATGCAAAACTGCTTTAGAAAAACACAAGTTTCTCAGCCGTGGAGAGGCCATTTTCCACGTTCGAATAGTCGATAGACATATACAAATCCTAATATTGCCAATGGTGTATTCATAATTTCATTTGGATCTTGGGAAGGTAGTCAAAAGTCCCCCGAAAGATGAGGTTCATTTTCAGAAAGGTGGCATTTTTTACTATGCTGAGTGATCATTTTCAGTGATGATTCTAAGCGACTGGAGTATCAATTTGAGAAACGGTTGGAGGATTTTTTGAATAAAAAATCAGATATAATTATCCTCTCTCATTTTTCCTACAGGTGTCACATATTGGGAGAATCAAATCCATCTCTGAGCCCTAATTTTCGGATCTCATATTTTCCTGTCTTGACACATGTTTGTTAAATGCAGATTTGGGGAAAATGAAAATGGATCTCAGGAAACTGAGAGAGGTTTTTGCTTAGAATAAACATATGAACAAAATCATATTTAATTTTATACACATCTATCGCGATTCGAGAGATACAAATCCATAACCGCAGCCCCAGGTTTCAGCAGTTTGGCCCATTTTCTATGGCAGAAAGTTTCAAGAATTGGTTGTAACTGTTGTTATCTTTTAGATTAGAGGGTATTTTGACCTCAATACATATATGAGGCATATTTGTAAAATGAGAACAGGGGGGAAAGACATAGGAGTAGTACTCCTGGTCTGTAGCTTTCATTTTCAGTTTAATAAAGAATTGCAGAAACATGTTTTATCCATATCAGAGATTCCTGTGATGTTGCTTGCAGAGTTTTTCCATTTTCTTAGTTTCAATATCACTCCATCTATATTTTCTTCTTGATTTGTAACTCTTTTGTAATAGAATTCATCCTCTATTAGATGCTTTGTTGCAAACTGGTTATAGGTTGTTTCTTGTAGAGATCAAGGTTCATAATTCATCCTTTTCTAGATGCTCTATCCCAACCATCTCTTTCCACTGATTTATGCTTGGAATTCACTCATCGCTAAGTGATCCTTGTGTATTGAAATGTTTTCTCTTTATTCTGCTGCCATACTTTTATAAATCCTTCTCTTTGTAATCAGCTTCTATCTCGCTTCTACTCCATGGATTTCCATTTCCGAAACACTCTTATTATTTGCTTGATCATTTGACTCCATGCCCAATGGACTACCTCCCAGTCCAACCCATCAACCCTAAAAAAATCAAAACTTTTTGTTACCCACAGATTTTCCCGTTGTTAATCTTATTAGATATCCTATCGTGACATATATTCGAGAGATCCCTCTTGGGTTGGAAGGGGAATATTCTAATGAAAAGTGGTTCATGGTTATCTCGGAATTTACTTGCACACAATCCAAATCAAGTTTTGAGTGATAACTTATTTTTTCATTTAAAATGTGCTAAGGCTTGGCTCTATTATAGCCTAGAACCAACTCTTGCAACAACAAAGCCTAAGGAAAAGGGATATGCACAAGGATTGGAGTTTGAGGTGATGGTATAACTCTGTGATGCAGGGTCTGACATGGTTTATTGCAGGTTCTGACACTGTTTGCTGCAAGTTTTCATGATTCTATATTGGATTATATAAGGTGATCTTGGGTGCATGGCACTAACCCATGAGTATGGATTGATGCATTTTTCTGTTGAAGAACAATGCTGGTTATGACAGTGAAGTTATGGCACCTTGGTTATGAGATATATCTTGATGATGTATTGGAACCTTACTTGTTGGAAAGATTGATGCATGCATTTAGCATATGGATGGGCTACACATTGGGACATGTGGCTGGTGAGTTGATGAGGTGATCATGTTGTACATAATTGATGATTCATAGCTTGATCTATAATTGATACATGTTTGGTACACTCATAGATGGCATATGCTTGATGATACTACACCATTGGTACTACTTGATTAACACAAAAATTAGCATTTGTTTGAGATACATGATTGTGGCACTCGGTTCATGATGGAGACATATCATGAGTGATATGACACATTGTTTGGCATATTGGTAGATTCACATGTTGGCATGTTGATAGAGGCATATGATTGATACATTCCATGGATGATATCTTTTGGCACATTGCATGATGTTGATGAACATGTTTAATGTACATAGGTGTTGTGCATGATGAGCACACATTTTTGTACATGATGTACTTGGTTGATATTTTGCTCATGATTCTTTATTTCATTGTTGACATATCTTTTGCTTCATGATGCTTGGTATGGCATGAGTTTGATGCATGAATAGGTCCAAGGATCGTTATATGGTAGCACATTGTTCATCTTACAGAGAATATAGGGGATACATACCCATAGGGGGAGTCATTCTTCTTCCCATGATTCTAGGAGGAGATATTTATCAGGTGCATACCTAGAAAAGATCCCTATATTTGAAGAAAGAGATATGCTCGATATATATTTAGCATTACATCAGAGTGATATCCCTTGTTCAAAAGGGGAGATATTATTCAAAGGAATATCAAAGGCACTCAAACAAGGGGAGCAACTCCAAGGAAAGTTCAAGCAAGGGGGAGCAGCCCCAAGAGGAGAATGGCCCTTTTCCATTGATGTCAAAGGGGGAGAGATAATCACATTGATGTGATTAATGATTATTGATTGGAAGAGATAGTCACATTTGGGAGAGATAGTCACATTGACTATTGATGTAGAGAATACCTTATCTACATGTTGACATCAATAATTGGTAGTTGGTGTTGACATCAATGTTGGTATTTCCATCAATGCCAAAGGGGGATATTGTTGGATCATGTTGTCATTGATGCCAATGGTTTGATTGATTGATGTCAAGTGATTGATTGATGCCAAAAGATTGATTGATTGATGATTGATGTAATTTAATATGTATTGTCTTTGATGAGAATGAATAGATGAAGATGGATCAATGAGTTTTCATTGATATGATGAAGATGGATCAATGAGTTTTCATTGATACATGATGAATATGGATTGATGTGGTTTCATTGGTATATGATGCATTGTTGGAAAAATGTATAGATGACTGAGTATTGTCTTATCATGATTGGTAAGGTGCATAAATGGATGAACTCCAAAGTGGTCCCCTTATGGTGAAATCCCTCATGGGAAGACGCTTTGCAGATTGAGTTATCGTAGAAGAATGGTTGGAGGACCCATGCTTGTATGTGGAATAATGAGATGAAGATCAATGAAGTTGTTGGTGAAACTACCCTAGATGGATAGTGCTTGTCATAACGTTTCCGGTGGTATGTGTAATGTCACATAACTCCTCATGGTTTGAGATTTATGGCCTTACGAATATGGAGTGTGACATTCCCAAAAACAATTTACTTTAAAGTTTGAGATTTCTTAGGAAAATTATTCCATTTTTGTAAATTTGAAATTGGATTTTTTTTGCCATTTTTGGCAATTCCGAATTTCAAATTTAATTAATTGTAATTAATGATTATGAATGTTGAGAAGAGACATGATTTGACCCAACTAGCTTCTTAACTATGACACTTGTATAAAATAGAATATTTTATAATTATTGCTGGAAGACAAATGGAACATCTATGTTGAAATTAGCTGACCATGAATCCATGAGTGGGGAGCATATTGGAACTACCCCAGGGCTGATTGTTACAAGTGGAAAATCAAGTATTTGGCCATGGAAAGCCCCTGAAAATCAGAGATTTGGAAATCTACGAAAATTCCCAAGGGAGGGAAAAAGACCTAGGCAAAAACGACTTTGGATATATGGCATATGGGAGGAGGAAGGACGCTGTCTAGTATGCTGGGGAAGATAAAATCTATCTCTTGTTGTTACGAACACTACTGGATGAGTGTGAGGCAAGGAGAGGACTACTGAAACTGTAAATCATTTGCTAAGGGGAGTTCCCAGTTAGCCCTCATGGATTCATGGTCAAGCTAGGGGGTGAACATGACAAGTGATTTGGCTGCCCTGTTCTAAGGTTGGGAGGAACCTGGTTGTTCCCTTTGTTGTTCCAGTGTTTATTCAGATATGTTCCTCTACTTCCCTCTTATTTTATTTGTATCATTGAACTGATTATACATGCCTTCTATTTCTAGATGAATGCCCTATTGTTCATGTGTGTCTAGATAGAATTATAGAGCTACTGTAGGGTACTTGTTGTGGAAGTAATTATGTCTGACTAAATACTGTATCTATAGGATCACAGTATGTTATCTGTTATAGGAACAACGCTATTATGATAATGAATGGACTGATAAAACGATTGAGTATTATATCTGTGGTAGGAATAGAATGTAAATAATAATAGCATTGCAAAGCCACTGTGTATTAGTCATGGCAAGAATAGAGTTATCTTGTATAAAGTAATAAATTAATCAAGCAGATACAAATACAAATTCTAGAAGTTTCTACTTGTCATAAGATCATACGTTGATAGAGTATTCAAGTTTTGTTTCCAACTAGTACAGACAAAAGGCCCAAATCGGGACGAAAATCTACTATGATAGGGATTCACGGAATATTTATGTAACTACAAGAATATAGTTATGAATATATATGTTTTCTTTCCCATTCGACAATCGAAACAGTAGATGGCATAGAAATGATATTGTACAATTATAAAGTTCTGCGCATGTATTAAGTAATTAATATGAAACTTTCTAACATTTATATAGAACCCACTGTATAATAAAAAGAATGACTATATATATATATACATAATTACATATATATAAAGAAAAACGTTCCAGAAATAATTTATAGAGTCATAACTCTCAATCTAATTTACACTGATAGAATCAGACTTGTTTTAATACCTAATGCTTAGATCCCGTCAACACTGACTGTGACAGGGAAACAAATAGCTTCAGACATTCGCATGCTCGGAAGCGAGGTAAATTAGTTCCATAAAACTTTGAGTACAACTCAAAATGAAAACAAATGGTCTGTCTAACTATTACAAGTCTAGGTTAAAACGTTAGAATAGTAAACACGAGAATTTATACTTCCAACACTTTTATTTTTCCTAGGATCTACGATGATAAAGATTGAAAGTAAAGCTACGGGAATGAAAAAAACATATATTATTCACAATATCATTTATTTCAGAATGTCGAAGAACAGTTCCAATATGCCAAGAAAATCATATTGTATTTTCCATTCCAATAATGTTCGAGTTAGGACATAGTAAAAATATGACTTAATCATTCGACCAATTATACAATTTTAAAGTCGACCCTCTTATTCAACCATGAAGGCAAGTAACAGAGGTAAAAACTAGCATAAAAATGAACAAATCTCTACCACATAGATACTCTTTAGTTGAATCCTTCTACCATTAGTTGCCTAGGCCCTTCTGGGAAGAGGCAAGATGGAACCCGAATACCTCTTAAGCGGGTGACATAAATTGATCTCCATGATTTTTGTGTGGCCAAAACCGCTGCATAATGTTGCAAGAAATACCATTAATAATTTGTTCAACAGAGATAAGATGAATAAAATGAAATGAGTAATAATAGGAAAGGAATTACTGAAGTAATACTTAACATTAAATGGAGGGATTCGATATCCTTCGTTGTTGCGACGAGATGATTACTTTCCAGAACAAAAGGGGAGGAGGATCCCGAGATTCTCTTATGGGTACCCTTGCAAATCATAGGGTCCCATCATTAATGAGAAGAACTAGTAAATAAATCAAAGAAAAACATTACAGGAAAGAATACATGAATGATGATCATCAATGAAGTACGTGAGTCACATAATAAACATAACCAAATATTTATTCTAAATACAAGTGTGGAAATTGGAAGCCTCAGGTCAATGAACATCCCCAAAATCTTTATATTACCATTGGAGAATAGTCAGCTAAAGAAAGAAAACACAGGGTCAACACCGTGCCAATTTCACCAGACTCGTATTAACACGAAAAGGGATGACCCGGATTTTCCTTTAAACTTACAACACGGGATGAAAAGAATATTTGTCTATGGTTATACCGAATGTAAATTTCTGAAACATTTTGATAATAATTTGACAGTCATAAAAATTTTGCGGGTATATAGGAAACATAGGGCTCGAGTAGAAAACTCACTATAGGTGTCCAACCGGGATAACAAACGTTATTTGAAAACTGGCTCCATGAAATTACCTTATCGTGCTTAAGTATAGTATGCAGATATAGTGAAAATCCCTAACTTAGATGGAGTTTTGTTCCATAGTCCAGTGAAGTCTCGACGAGACTCACATCAATGTTAGCGCAGAAGGAAATTACAGGATGAAGGAGACAACTAACCTTAAGAACAAAAGACTTGAAAATGCTACCTGTGTGAATTCATCAGAAATAATATAAAGGACATAAGGCAGGAAACCTTGCAGAGCGACTGAGTAGAACATATAATGAATAGAAGGGCCACTTACCAATAGTAGAAACATTCCTAGAAGGCGCTCCAAGCCGCCATACTCCCCACACCAAGAAAACAAAGAGAAATGCAGAGCTCAAATCAGAAATCGCTTCACAAAAATGACAAGCAAACAACTACTGTAACCCTAAAGCACGAACCCCACACAGCATGAATGGTGAAGGTACAAGGGAAGTGCGACCATGTGATAGAGGTGAATTAGCGCGTTTGGGTTGGATGGAGATATCAAGTTGGCCCTCGTTTCTCACCTACCTCCATTAATGGTTGGTCAGAGGTTAACTCTTGACTGTCATAAACCTCCTATCACATTTAATGGAATTACAAAGTAAGAGGTGGATCTCCTCGAAAACTATGTTTTGGAAATCTTCAACCACCACTAGCCAGTTAGCACCAGTTAACTATGCTTCGCCTAAGTCTGGTAGAGTTAATGAATTTGTTAGTATGGGGTTGTTTCTAACTGGAAATGCCATTAGGCTATGTTATGAACGAAATGCCTTTAACCAACCAATTGTTTTACAGAGTAATCCTGTCAAGGACTATGGTCATGTATGAGAGAGTCAAACAACTTAGGATTAAAACCAACATATTGCTAAGGTAAATAATTCGACATCCCATACGTTAGGTATAAAGTCTTATTCATATGGTTTGTTTAGTCTTGTGCGCATATATGGAGGGTGTCGAAAGGAGAAGGGTTAGGACCCTAAGTCCTATGCCTCTGTTTCATTTTCAAGTAAATACCAATATAAACTTATACCCTTATACAAATGTTAGTATGACTCAATAATTGAAAGGAAAGTGTTAGATAGTGGGACTGAGTAGTAATGTCATCATTAGCATTATTCATAACTTGAATAAATACTAGAGTTTAACAATGGAAATAAAAGGGTTATTTATTTTATTGAAAGTTGTTGTAAGGAACTTTTTTTTTTTATGACGAAATTGAGGTACATTACATATGGTATTAGAGCCATGGTTACAACACT
Source organism: Picea engelmannii (assembly GCA_009831015.1). Taxonomy (NCBI): domain Eukaryota; kingdom Viridiplantae; phylum Streptophyta; class Pinopsida; order Pinales; family Pinaceae; genus Picea; species Picea engelmannii. Next base: position 3,936 of record WSFP011442827.1, on the reverse strand, counting down.
TGGACCTTGAACAGGGCCAAAGTATTTACTTAGCACATTTTTTTTTTTTTATTATGAAAAGCTAACAAAAACAACTTTTGTTACAAAAAAAAAACTCCTTTCTGTTTTTGTGGTAATCATGGTAGCCCAGGATGACACATAAATCAGACTTGAGAGAAATCCTACACAAATACCTCTCGAAGATCCGAGACAGAATAGTTATAGAAGCTCACCTACTGAAGTTCTGTAAACAATGAGGAATCTCATTGTTGAACTACAAGTCTTCAAAGAAGACAATGAGAAACTGAAGAAGGAACATCAGGAACAACATGATATAAATGAGGTTCTGCTGCGTAGTATAGTGACAAAGAAAATCCCAAAGGATGATGACCATGAGGAAGAGGTTAGTAAAAGGGCCTCCAAAAATTCTAGTCCTGAAGCAAAAAAAGGGGACAATTCATCTGAAGGTACACCTTCAAATAAATATAAAACAAAACCAGATAGGAAAAGGAAACATGTAGATAACCTTGAGAGAGAATTTAAGAAAATAAAACCCGCTACTTTTGATGGGGAATATAGAACACGGGAGGAAGCCAAGGCGTGGTTATTAGAAATCAAGAAGTATTTCCAGATCTACAACTATTCCAACAATATGAAGGTCAGAATGGCTATCTATAACCTGAAAGGAAAGGCCAACATTTGGTGGCAAGATCTTAAATTAGCCAAGGGCCTAAAAGAGAAAAAGATGGAATGGGCAGACTTTAAGAAATATTTCAAGAAACAATACCTATCTAAAGTTACTATGAAAGAAAAACCAAAGAATTTTATGAGTTGTGACTTGGTCAAATGGCTATGGAGGATATGATAAACAAATTCCTGGAATTACTAAGGTTTGTACCTTATATCCGGGAGGACAAAGTAAAAATCCAGTGGTTCCTAACCTATTTACCACAGTCTTACAAGAACATAATCGAGTTTGATAACCCCAAGTCCTTGAGTGAAGTATTTAGGAAAGTCAAATGTGTTACGACTAATACAAACAATGGAAAAAATTTCCTAAGGCTTGGAAGGATAAGAAGCAAGAACGAATGAACCAATGGAAGAAGGGATACCAACCAACTCCTTATCAGAATGTAGCAAAAAGCCTTCTAAGAAATTTTTTTCACTCCAATAACCCATATGCACAAGGCAGCGGTAAACCGGTGAACCTGAGAACAAAGAAGTTTGGGGACAACCCCCGCGAACCATTAAAGTGCTGGGAATGTGGAGAACCTCATCTAAGGATGAAATATCCACGTTTAAATCCATCAACCAGAACTGTTGCTCACAACTTGCAGGAAGCCTCGACGGTGGGAGATGTGGGCAGAAGATGCATCGGATAAATGAAGTCATGGATGGTCGGCAAGATGATCACCAATCCTTTATGGTGGAAGTAGAAGGTAAAATCAATAACACTCGAATTTATGTTTTAATTGATCCTGGAGCTACGTTAAGTTATATCACTCCTAGAAGAGTAGAGTCAAATAAACTTAAGAAAATGAGACGTGCAAAATCATGGATGGTACAACTAGAAACAGGAACTAAAAGGAAAGTGGTTGACTTTGTTTCTGATTATAAGTTCAGTTTAAGTGGTCAAAACATAAGGATGAATCTGAACATTCTACCACTAGGATCTTATGATGTAATTATCGGAATGGATTGGTTAGAAAGGCATAAATTGGCACTAGATTGTTATGCAAAGACACTTAAGTATAAAGACGAAAATGACACTACTAGGACAATCCAAGGTATACAAAAACCAGTATCAGTTAGACAAGTTTCAGCAATGCAATTCAAGAAATGCATGAGAAAGGGTTGTCAAGTTTACACCATCCATGTAACAAACCTATTAGAAAAAGAAGATAAACCAAACTTAGAAGACCTTGTTTTTCTATGGTATTTCAGAGACATATTTGCTGATGAAATACCTGTATTACCCCCTAGAAGGGAGATAGAATTTAATATCGACCTACTACCTGGTTCAACCCCTATCTCTAAAGCACCTTACCGAATGGGTTTTCCAGAATTGACAGAACTAAAAATTCAACTACAGGAATTATTGGACAAAGAGTATATCAGACCGAGTGTTTCACCATGGGGAGCACCAGTCCTCTTTGTGAAAAAGAAGGATGAAAATTTGAGACTAAGCATTGATTATAGAAAATTAAACAACATGACTATTAAGAACAAGTACCCCCTACCTAGGATAAATGATCTGTTCGATCAAGTAGGTGGGGCAAAGATTTTCTCGACATTGGACCTTATACGATTTGGTTATCACCAGGTTAGAATAAAATATGAAGACATAAGTAAAACAACATTTCATACACGATATGGGCATTACGAATTTGTGGTTATACCTTTTGGACTCACTAACGCACCAACCATGTTCATGTGTTTAATGAATAGCATTTTTAGTTAGTACTTGGACCAATTCGTGCTGGTATTTATTGATGATATTCTGGTATATTCTAAAATAGAATAAGAACACCAAGAACACTTAAGAATAGTTTGGAAAACCTTAAGGAAGCACAAACTGTATGCTAAATTTGATAAGTATGATTTTTATCAGAAGAAAATACAGTACCTAGGACATGTAATATATGCAGAAGGTATTGTAGTCGATCCTGAGAAAATAAGAGCCATCATAGAATGGATGGTACCAAAGGATGTAGCAGATATCCGTTCATTCATGGGAATCACCAGATATTACCACATATTTATAGAGGGGTTTTCCAAAATTTCTTACCCTATCACATCATTACAAAAGAAAGGGAACAAGTTTAACTGGTCACAGAAGTGTCAAGACAGTTTTAATAAGTTAAAGGAATTATTAACAACCGCAACCATTATAAAGGTAGAAGATCCAGATAAAGACTTTATCATCTATGTAGATGCGAGTAAAGAAGGACTAGGTGGTGTCCTAACTCAAGAAGGACACGCTATTTGTTATGAGTCCTAGAAACTAAAATAACACGAGTGAAACTACGTCACTCATGACTTAGAATTGGTAGCGGTAATACATGCCTTAAAAATGTGACGACACTACATAATGGGAAAAGTATTTCTATTATTGACAGATAATAGCGGTGTTAAATATTTGTTTAGTCAGCCAGACCTTAATGTAAGGCAAGCAAGATGGCTAGCCTTCTTGATAGAATTTGACTTTGAGGTAAGACATATCAAGGGTAAGGAAAATAAAGTAGCTAATTCTTTGAGTAGAAGAGTTCATAGCTTGTTTGAAATCAACATTAACAAGACATAAAGAAATCTTGAATAGAGGATAAAGACTGCAAGTATTAATGACAAAAATTACACTAAGATAGTGGCAGAATTACAAAACAGTACAAAAAATTCAGACAAAAGAGATCCGAGTATTGATAAAAATGGTCTACTACGATTTAAAAATAGGATATACATACCAAATTCGGCAGAGTTAAAGCTAACAATTTTGGATGAAGTTCATAAGAAACCATATTCCGGCCATCCAGGATACCAAAAAACGATAACAAAACTTAGAAAATCATTCTATTGGACTAGTATGAAGGTCTAAACAACATAATACTTAGCTAAATGTCAAGATTGTCAGCAGGTAAAAGATGAACACCAACATCTAGCCATCTTATTACAATCCTTACCAGTGCCATAATGGAAATGGGAGACTATATCACTGGACTTTATTACAGGTTTGCCTAAAACTCAGAAACATAATGATTCTATTATGGTGGTAATCGATAAACTTAGTAAGTCTGCAAACTTTATTCCTGTAAGGTTTACTTTTAAATCTATTAACATTGCTAAAATGTTCATGAAAGAAATTTTTAGATTGCATGGCATTCCTAAAATGGTGATTTCAGATAGAGACATAAAATTTACATTTTCTTTTTGGAAAGAATTGTTTGCAGGGCTAAATACCAA
>ML869566.1:10840-31269 GCA_009831015.1 Picea engelmannii | reverse complement strand
TCATCTTGTACTTGAACATTTAAGTGGGGTAAAAGGAGGTTGCCCCCTCGAAGAGGCTTATTATCTGAAATTATATCTTTTTCAAGGCGTTGAGTACTTTTCCTGAGGCTTTTCTATGCTATATTGATGTTTGGTTCTTAACATAAAATCATCCTTCCTAAACAAAGAACAACAAGAAGAAGTCTACATCGAACAACCAAAAGGATTTCTACGGTTAGAAAATGAATATTATGTTTGTATATTGAAGAAGGAACTATATGTCCTCAAACAATCCCCCAGAGAATAGTATTCAAGATTGGACATGTATCTACAAAAACAAGGGTTAAGGAAAGGCAATGCAGACAACAATCTCTACATAAAGGTAAATCAAGATGATTTATTGATAATTGAAGTTTATGTTGATGACATTATTTTTGGAAGTGATAATGACAAGATGAGTCAAACATTTTCTAAAGACACACATAATGAATTCAAAATTTCATTACTTGGTGAGTTTTCTTTCAATTTAGGACTTTGCATATGTCAGCAAGATAAAGGTATTTTCATCTCCCAGACCAAGTATATCAAAGAAATGATAAAAAAGTTTGGAATGTGTTTTGACAGCCACTACAACCCTCCATTTTTTGTCTTTTAACTTGCATAACCCCTGGAAAATGGAGCCCCTTATATTTTGATCCTAAGAGAAATTCTTTTGGGTTTCTCTCTGTAAATTAAGATCCTTAGAAGAATAATGTTTCCCTTCATAAATCATTTTTGAATGAAAGAATTTGAAGACTTGGTTTTTAAATCCAAACAATGTAAATCGACCAAGTTAATAAGAACTCCTCTGATAAGAATCAAAGGAGTTACTTCAAACTCCTTCAATTCATATCATTAGAGTTCTTTCCTTCCTCATCGATATCACTTGTTATTGCTTAGGTTAAAAACTCATTCGATACGAATCAAAGGAGTTAGTTCTAACTCCTTTGATTCATATTGGAGGAGTTTCTCCCATTGGCTCTGTTATTATCGTAGAAATTGTTTTCAGACTCTCCGACCTCAACTTCCCAACCTACCCATATTTAATGCTGAAATGGCCAATAAGCTATATAAACAGAGCATAACCAAGTTTATTTTTATATTTCCGAAGAGAATGAGTGAGAAAGGTTCTAAAACATCGAGCGCACAATTCCGTTTTGTTTGAGCTCGTGAATTAACCACACCCTCCATGTGGCGTTAGGATTCAGGTAAGGGCATCTTTCCTCTTCCTATTTTTTAAGGTTAGGGTTAGGGATTCTTTCAAATTCCTACCTATGAATTTTTTTTCCTTTCTTCCTCGCATCAATTCGTCAGTTCTCCCCGCTACCATGTCTTTGGTTAGCTTTGCAATCATCATATGTAAACACACTTTTCACCCTCTTACCATTACGACAACATTCCTTGCTCGAAAACACTGTTATAGACGACGCTAATAGAAACCATGAAAGCACTATGACCTCAGAATGAAGATTTCATTTGATGCCCTAAGTCTTGCATAAGTCTTGCTAATCCATGCATTTTTCAATCAGAAGAGGTCTTGGTAATCCTCCTGATGAGATCGAAAGAGTTCAAATAAACTCCTCCAACTCTACACTCATTCCCAAAGAGATCATGCTTAGCTCTTTCTCTTGAAACCCTTAGAGTTCTTGATATCATAATAATTCTTACTAACTCCTACAAACACAGCAGAGGATTTATTACTAACTCTTGAAATATGATTATAAGATTTTCTATTAATATCATTGATCTTTATAAAGCCTCAAGATGCTTGATAAACCCTTTTGATGGATTATTTGGGTAATTGAAAGTAACTCCTCCCACCACGATCAAAGGAGTTGTCCTTAACCTCCCCGATCAAATATTTTTTGAGTGGTTTTTGCTTTCACCAGAGGAGTTATTTCCTAGACCTCCAATTTTTTCTTTTCAAATCCTAGTGTCCACCCTTTCCTCCCTAGGTTTTTACCAGGTTGCTTAAACATGCCTACCTTTATCCTAGCATCCTTAGAGGATGAATCTCTATATCATAATAGTCTCAATAAATCCTTTGGTATTTCTAATAATTTAGTTTCATTGAATGATACGTTATATCCTATTATGCACCCTAAGATTATCTTTTTGGCAGGTGATAACATGTCACCATGAAAGAAAACAATAGGAAAGGAATTAGGAGCCAAAGCCTCTGGCATTTTTGAACAAGAAGGAGAGATAGAGATTATTGGGGATACGTATGATTATACAGATGGACTTTTGGAAAATGATGGAGAAACCTTAAAATGCAGAGAAGTTTACCACATGTTCAAAAAATCAATTTTCTCTGCCGAAGTTGAAGATATAGATGAGCTTCAAGCGTTCAAAAATATTAGAAAATCAGGGATCTTTAGGGTAGCAACACATCCAAAAATATTCCCTTGTGTAGATTCCATCTCCTATATTTTGAAGAACACTGACATAAGAAGTAGTATCTGCAACACAAGAAAGGAGCCTATAACTTCTTTTAGACCATAGTTTTTATCCAAATGTTATCACATTGAGGAGGGAAGAAGAATATTGGATGGTAAAATCCTTAGTGAGTTTGAGTATACATTGAAGGATTTGTTCCCCAAATGGTCTAAGGTAGACAAGCAATTTAAATACATACCCAAAATTTGGTACCCCATGAGTGCCTTAAGAAGATCCTACTGGTATTTGGTAGCCATGTTGTGCAGGTTATATGGGGAACCCAATGCAACACAATTCCCCTTATCATACATGAATTTGATTTATTACTATGTTGATGTGGGGAATTCATTCAATTGGGAAGACATATTGTCCGAGAATCTCATGGATGTTATCTCCATAGTAAACAAGCCAAACTAGTAATGTTCCCTAGCTTCCATATGTCCTTGTACCTCATGAACATAATGTATACAACTCACAAGTACCCTAACATGGGATGGAGTTTGTTCCTTGTTGACCCTGCAATCCACATATATTTTAAAGTGATCTGGGAGCAAAAATACCGTGTAGAGTACCAAAGGATATGCAAACAGTTCCTTGCTCCATTATATTAGTTCATCTTTTGCACCACTCCCCCATGCATGATCGACAGATCCATAGCAGTTATAAGAAGGATCGAGGATTGGTATCTCATGGAGCATGGCAATTACATAATAATATATGGCACGTTGAAGCTACCACATCCACTTCCATGATTCATACATGACAAGCTCGTCCTTTAGGAAGTAGCATACTAAACTATTATACACAACATTGAAGGGATGTTGTATAGATTGAAGAAAGCAATTCCCCCCCCCACTACCTCTGTATGTAAAATATTATTACTTTGAAAATACTAAACAAACCTAGGAAGAGGTAGATACCCTTCTTTCCTATCACTTTGGGGAAGAGAGATTCAAGAGACATGATCCTAAGGGTGTTTTCAAGGAACATTTCAATAACATCATGCTTCCTTATGAGTATACTACATGTCTTTGGGAAGAGGAAGAAGTACACAAGAACACCATGACATATGATGAAGTTATTTTTAACAGGAGTGGCCAACCGAAGGGAAGAAATGAAGATGAGGAAAAGGTAAGGGAAGCAGCTAGGAAAGAGGCAGAACAAGAAGAAGCTAGGAATATTTCCCCTATCTCCATCTCAACAAACTTGAGATCTGTAGAGGAACATGAAGAGGTACCAGTAGAGAAAAAGAGGAGGGAGAAAGAAAAAGTTAAAAAAAATAAAAATGACACAAGAAAGAAGAAGCAAAAGATTGAGGCTGACAAAGCTAGAGCTAAAGCTAAGGTAGAAGAAAAAGTCAAAACAAAACAATAAATTAAAGAACGAGCAATAGTGGAGCAAGCAGAGAAAGCAACCGAAAAATCTACTGAAGAAGAAAGAAAAAAGAGGACAAAAGAGACGACACACATCCCATGGAGGTGGACATCCGAGGAACATCTGTTGCAGGTATAGAAACAAATTTGACAGGAAGTGGTTTAGGACTCAGGCTCTAGGAGCCATTTCAGCCAAGCAAAGTACTAGATCTAAGGAGCTTCACTTATGACAGTAAGATCGATAGGATCGTGTAGGAATGGGTACAGAAAGTTCTGGTAATTGAAGGGGGTAGAAACTGAAGGGGACCCTATATTAGTTTTTACCCATGTCCCAGTCATAGGATATGTCAAAGAATACCTCGTGGCCACAGCTAAGGCTGGCTCCACATTTATGATGCCAACATAGACAACATATAAATATTATTCCGATAAAATGAAGAAAAGGAGTCAAGGATCAAAGAACTAGAGGAAAGACTTCAACGAGTAAATATTGATGAGAGGAGCCTCCAAAGCATAAAAATCAGTGCTGAAAAGGTCAGAAACAAGCTAAAAGGAGTTATCATTGACATGTATGCCCATTTCCACCTCTTCCAAAATGTGGCTACATTAGTCACTGAGAAAAATAATCAAATACAAATGAAGTTGTTGCAATACAACACCATTCTTAAAGGCATATCAGACATAGACATAGACATGGATAGAAGAGAATCCAGATGCGCCACTTGAGCTCTACTGACCATCAAAATTGGAGAGAAAGACGAACTTATGTGCATTAGACCATTTCTAGTAGATAGGAAAAAAGGCTGATAAATAAGTCACCAAATCCATGGAAATATGCTTGAGGATCCATAAAGATGCTCAGGAATTGATCAGAAATAACCAACTCCCAAGACTAAATAACTTGCGAAGAAACTGCTAACAAAAGAACTGGTAAATGCAATACATGATAGAACCAATCGAAATAAAGAAGTAGTTGAAGCAACTACCTTTGTCTCCACATACCTCATTGATCAACACTTGCTACAGTCAGTAAAGCTTCATACCAAGGTACAAGATTTCATGACGAGATTGGAAAAGGATATGGGAACTCTCGAGGAAAATATCGCTTTGATCAATGCAAGACTAGAAAAATTGACACACATAAGGATTAAATCACTATATGATCAGTTGGAAGTTTGGACAACCTACCTGAGCACCAAAAATCCATAAGAAAAGGAAAAAATATCTATCTTTTGTTTCATCCTTTTCCTAACCAATCTCAATTTCATCCCATTTTGTACACTTGTCATTAGAAATGATAAGGTGAACCATTTTTGTAACTTATTATTCAAGAAGAAGATGAAGAGTCACATAGGAGTTACTAAACATTTGTATAAAATAGAATAAAATCCCATTTGGAAGGAACTTTTGACTTTTCAAGCAATGTATAGACTCAAGAAATGATTCAAGGACTTATACTTTGTTAATGAATATTGAGAAGCCCCGAGGGCCAGTTGTTATAGAAAGAATTATTGTGTATGAACATATTTGAACTGAGAACTACTTCTGGTGAAGATGGACACTCTTCCTATGGACTATAAGAATGCTATATTGTTGTTATAGACTAATTCTCATACAATTTGTACTATTCTTCAGTTTAGAGTATTTCTTTAAATATCTTAATGCCTTGAGATTTGTGAGTTTTTAATGTATGCATTATTGTAATCTAGACTACTCTGGTTTTACTTATTTGTATACACTTGTTTCTAATATTTCTCTTTTATATCAGTTATCTGTGTAGAAGTAGTGCAGGATTTGGTTTCAATTTACAACTCACTAGTCACTTTAGTATGCTCCTACCTAGGATAGGTTAAAGTAGGTTAGTTTTAATTTAGCTTGTATTTCATACATTATCTTCATCTACATATTTACATTGCATATCCACTCATCATCCACCCTCATCGACAAACTGGTTCGCAACCGAACAAAAAAAAAATACCCTAAAAATAATAACAATGGCAGTCAAGCCACATTCCGAATGTGTCTCCTAATCCAAACAAGGTATAGTCTAGTTGGGATTGTGTGTAGGGAGAACCCCTTAGTGTTGTCGGGCAAATTTGGACCCATCAACAGAATTGGTTCTAGAAGGAGGGCCATCTTTTATGGCTTACATACATGAGTAAAAAATAACTGAAATCAATATTCAACAAGTAATTTCGATCCCCAACCCACCATGTTTCCTCGAGTCGAGTATGAACAAGAAGTTATTTACGAAGACTCAAAGCCTAATTTTGGAAGTGCGTCTCGTAGTCTGGAAATACACAATGAGACTTGGTTTCACATACCATGGGAATAGCTCCACAAAACCCGTAGGATTACACGTTCTTACGCAAATCTCCTTGGAAAGTTACCTACAGCTTATGAGCTCCCCAGGAGAAAAACAACCCGTGTAGAATGACACAAAACAAATCCTGATTTTTATGTTGACTTCGTAGACGACCTCATTGAAACTGCTTTACAAGAAGTTCTAGTACCTTTGAGAAGGGTCGTGTGTTTACTTATTGAACATGAAGAAGAATTCGAAGGCTAACAACTAGAAATTACTTTAGAACAATTAATGGGAGAAAACAAGGTCCACAAAGAAGTTATACCTCGATGGAGGGTCGAAGGAGCTCTCAATATGGTTGGAAAATTTCATGAAATGCCAAGGAAATTTGATAATCTCCTTCCAAAATTTGACCCAGATAAACCCAGGTCCCTAGAAGATCATGTGAATAATTTCTTTTTAGCCATACATCTTCTAGGTGTTAAACATGATGAAATAGTTTGCAGGTTGTTTCCTTAAACTTTTTCCAGGAAAGTCGCTGCTTGTTTTTTCACCTTATCTTTCGGGTCTATTACTAATTGGGACAGTTTTGAAAGGCTTTTATGAGAAAATTTGGAGAAAGAAAAACAACTACGTCTCTACATAATGAATTAGGGGCTATCAGAATGGACAAGAGAGAAAGAGTAAAGGACTTTAACCAATGATTTCTTAATGTCTTAATCAAGTTTCCTCATGTTGTATCTCTCGCTCAGTCGTTAGCTATTGAATATTACATAGTTTCATTAACCCCTTCCATAGGGATGAAGCCGAGACTGTGGAAAGAGATGTATCTGCGTATGATTGACATCCATGTTACAAAGAAACTAAGTCAACTTGAAATAAACCATTGATATTAGCTAAACCACCTGATAGAGAGTCAAAGGAAATTGACAATGTGGTAAAAATGGTTAAGAAGTTATCTAATGAAGTTATGAACCTTAAAAATAATGTCAGTGAAGGATCATTGAAGCCATGGATTTTCCACTCATTCTTTAAGAAACTGGACAACCCACCACAACCAACTGAACTACCACACATGTTTTTCAACTTAGATAACTTTAGTAATGATAATTTTTGTTCTTATCATCAACAGAATCACCCAGAACAAACTTTCCCTCAGTGGGTCAGCTCTATGACCCTAGTGATAAATCATTTACTATATCAGTAGAGTTTGGATGATGAAATCCATGCACATGCTCTTGTTGATGTTTCTTATGAAGCTCCCCTGAAATTTGTTATGCCCTTTTGGGACTAGTGCCCATAATTAGATGATGAGTAGATTGAGGAAATACTTGCCAGAGATATGCAAGTTGTAAAAGTTGCTTCTCTAAAAGGTTATAACTTACGCAACAAAGGTCCAATACCTCACTCTCCTTCCTTCAAAGAAGATAACATCCCTCTTAGGAAAATAACACAACTCCCTATCCTTCCAAAACAACATGATGCGACCCAGGGGAAAACTAATAATAAAACTTGAAAAACCGCCTTAGCAAACAATGACAAACCAATCACATCTAGTTCAACCATGAATGACACTAATATTAACTTGAAGAAAAATAATGAACAAGTAGTTGAGAAAAAATCTGGTCATGCTATCAATTACCTTGACTACAATGTAATTGAAGACATGAAGACCAAAAAAGCTAATATTTCCATGTTTGATATATGTTCCTTAATTTGGCAGCGAGAGATCCTATGTGACACTTTCAAGCCTCATGATACTTAGAAAGAAAATGCCGTTGCTACTGAAATCCTCATCTCTGAAAGTGATGCACAAGAGATACACAAAGTGGAGATAACAACAGCTATAAACGCAAAAATCATAGGCTCCTTTTCAAAATCTCAGGTACCACCTTTTCTGCTCACGTATGAAATTTTTAATTTCGATGTACACAATTGTTTAACATATTCAGGTGCCTCTTCTCATATCATGCCTTTTTCTGTTTTCCAAAAAAGAAATGTTGTTCCACAAATAACGAAAACCAAGATCATACAATTAGACAGGATGAATGTTAAAGTGAAAGGTGAAATTAGATATGTTTTAATCAAGTTATCATTCGAACCCAGGGTTCATCAGACTATAGACATAGTTGTTGTAGACATACCAAAGAGCTACGGTTTTCTGGTTTTTTCTATTGATTGGTCTCATCTATGGCTTCCTTATAAAGGAAAAGCCAATCAAATTCGTGTAAACAATGAGACACACATGAAGCACACAATGACAAAATTGGAAGGTAAGAAAGAACCCATAAGATTTTCCCATTCCTTTTTGGGTAATTACTTTTTTGAAACTGACTACGGTTTTTATGAAGCACAAACATTTGAAATACCATCATAATTACACTCAGGACTCTGCCCACGAATCCATAACAATGCCTATCTAGTACTAACTAACTTAGGATTTAGTTCAACTAACAAGACCAAACTTCTTGACATTTGGACCATGTTCTTCGATAGCTCTAAAACACAGGATGGAGCTAGAGTAGGACGTGTTCTAATCGATCCTAGTCAAGGAAAAATGCTAATATCATGTCGCTTATAGTTTGAATGTACCAACAACACTGCTGAATATGAAGCAAGCCTAATTTCAAGGACTTAAAAAATCCATTAATCTTCAAGTTAAATATCTTAAGGTGTTTGGTGATTCCAAAATTATTGTTTGATAGGTAAGAAACACTATTCATTGTCTGTCTCTGCATATAAAGGCTTATCAACAAGAGGTATGGAATCTGATTTATTTGTTTGATGCATTTAATATTTATTCTATACCTCATGATCAAAATATAGATGCAGATATATTGGCCAATGCAACATCTAGATTTATGCTCCCTGATGATGGTTTTTTCGTTTAAAATGATGTTCATGCCCCATGTACCAGACAATATCATGAGTTGGAGAGTATTCGATAACGAATCATAGATTATAAACTTTCTTACTAGTTTAGAAACATTCCGAGATTCAGTGATAGATGATGAGGTACATCAACAAGAGTTACAAACTTATCGAGAAGAGACTAACAAGGTAAAGAAAGATTGTGTTATAAAGAATGTTTTGAATCTTGAGAAATTATTTGATTTACAATCAAAGTTCAGGAGGCCAACCAATCTGAATATTAACAGTTCTACTATGATGCATTTCTTGGTCAATTTGGGAACATCTGAGTGGCCTAAATATGTTAATCTAAGCACCTATTGTTCAGATAAAAACACACATTTACAAAGTTGTTTAAGAATTATTGAGATGTTTTTTCCTGGATGTATGATGGTCGGAGAACATATGACATGCATATAATACAAAGACAATTACCTAGTTCCCCCAATGGAAAAAATACTACAACTTGTCTATGGATCCAAACTATTCTTTCTATTAGACGAGTTTTCATGATATAATCAGGTTCTTGTGGCGGAACCAGATCGATCGAAAATGACCTTCCAAACCAAATGGGGAACTTATGATTACATACATATGCCCTTTGGTCTAATGAATGCAGGAGCTACCTTCCAAAGGGTAATGGATATTTATTTTAAAGGATTGATATGTCAAAGCGTGGTAGTCTACTTGGACGATGTTATAGTTTATTAAAAAAAAAAAGGAAGACCATTCGAAACATCTGATAGAGATTTTTGAACAATGCAAAAAATATGGGATTTCTCTAAACCCCAAAAATATTGTATTTGCTATTTCAGAAGGCATTTTGTTAGGCCACGTCATTTCTAAAGATGAAATTTTAGTGGATCCAGAAAGAACAAAGGCTATTCTACAAATTCCTCCACCATACAATAAGAACTCTATGCAATCATTCTTCTGCATAATCAACTTTGTAAGAAGATTTGTTCCATATTTTGGAGAGATTGTGAAACCATTTCAAAGAATGATTAAAAAACACGTTCAACTTAAGTGGACATTGTTGGAAAAAGAAGTGTTCAAAAATATTAAAGATTCTATAGCCACTGCTCCATCTCTACATAGTCCAAAGTTCTCCAAAGATTTTTTGTTGTATAAATTTGCATCCGATCATTCTTTAGCAACAATGATCACCCAAAAAGATGAAAAAGGGGATGAATATCCTGTCGTATTTATGAGCACTAGGTTACAAGGTGTTGAACTGAGTTATCCTGTAGACAAACACAATTTTTCTATTCATAAATCCATCAAACAATTCAATCCTTATATCCTTAAAAATCATACAAAAGTTATCATCCCACACCCAAAAGTAAGATCTCTATTCATTCAAAGAGAATTGGGTGAAGACATGGAAATTGGATGACATCTCTATAATAGTACAACCTTGAGTTCAAACTATCAAATGTTGTAAAATGTCAAGGCTCATGAAAGTTAGTGACACGAGGAGATGATGCTAAAAGACAAGAGGAATATGGTTGTCAAGATGAGCCAACAATGTATGCTCAACAAGTCCCATATGTTCCATCCATTGAAGGGTCATATTACAATGTTCTCAAATATTACTTACAACATGATACTGCTCCATATCACCTCAACACTAAAAAGAAGAGGGCACTACGACTGAAATACTCATAGTATCCACCGTTACATGATATATTGTTCAGAAAGAATTATGATGGAGTGTTACTCAGAGGCCTTGAAAAACAAGATGGGGATAATGTCTTGAAATATATGCATGATGGACCAACTAGTGGTCATTTTGTGGGAGACACAACAAATCACAAAGTGTTGAGAGAAGGATACTACTGGCATACACTCTTCAAAGATGTTCATGCATAATCAAGGAGTTGCGAAGCATGTTAAAAATCTACGGGAAGGGAACACAAAGTTTCTTTTCCTCTCCAGCCTGTAGTTGTAGAACAACCCTTCAAACAATGGGGGATAGACATCATTGGTGAGATAAATCCTCATTCGTCCAAGCAACATAGGTAAATTTTGACTGCTACTGATTATTTCACATGATGTATTGAAGAAATACCTTTAGTAAAAGTGAATGAAGAGGTAGTAATCAATTTTCTTGAACAACACAACATCACAAGGTTCAGAATCCCTAAATATTTAGTGTTTGATAATGCTACTTACTTCTCATCCTTCAAGTTATATGAGTTTTCCTTAAAAGAGGGAATCAATTTAAAATACTCATCAAATTACTACCCCCAAGGTAATGGTTTAGCACAATATACAAACAAGAACATCATTTGTATCCTCAAGAGAACCGTAGTTGACCACTAGAGAAATTGGTACAATGCTTTGAAAAATTCTCTCTCAGATGACCGTGTCATTCCTAAAGATTCCATAGGAACTTCACTTTATTTCCTTGTTTACGAGAAAGAAGTTGTTCTCCCCTCGAATATCTATCTTCCTTCCCTCCAACACACACAACAGTCTTGGGGAAGGGAATGCCCCGTCATCCAATGATGCATGGACACCTTGCTAAACCTCTAATAAATACGTGATAAAACAAAAATCAAGTTTGAAACTCAACAATAGACAATAAAACACTGGTTTGATAAGAAGTTTGTCGGTGAGAAAGAGTTCCAAGTTGGGGACTTAGTTATAAAATGGGACAAGCCACATGAAGATAAAGGGAATCATTCAAAGTTTCAACAAATTTGTCTTGTTTCTTACCTCATTAAAGAATATATTGGCCAAGACACATTTCAATTACAAAACCTTCAAGGTGACGTTGATTCTCAACCCATCAATGGCCAAATCCTTAAACACTACATCAATTAGCCATTGAGGTTGATGATCATTTTTACATAAATAAAATCCCATTTTTTTATTTTATTTTGTTTAGGTTGGTTTTCTTAAGTTCTTTTTATTCCTAACATGTCTTAGTCAGTTCCTTTTATCCTTATTAATAAACATCTTAGTGATTTTGAAATTCCCATAACTCACCACTAGTCACATGTATAAATGTATCACAACTGGTGCATATAGCCTAAATATATATGTGACATGATGTTAAATCCACAAATTTCCCCATAAATTTAATCCCATTGCACACTATCACAAGTCAAAACATGGTGGAGGAACATAGCTTATCAATACGAAAAGGCGTTGGAGAGAAACAGAGAGTCGATGGACTTCACTTAAAAAATAGATTGCTACGTTACATGAGCTAAACGAAAACGATATAGACGAAATGTTTGTAGTATATCATGAATCACAACTTAGGAAGTTTTCTCATCCATAATCAATTTAGCATATATCACCATCACAGGTGCAATCCCTAGTGCCTTTATAGGCTAACTAGAATCCCCCCATCCACATATCTCCCTAAAAAAAAGAGAATCAAATATTATAAAAGGTAAAGGCCTAGGGAAAGGCTTTCCATATCACATGGGACATGCAAGTATATATGTCGGGGCTATGGACACTCGTTGGTAGTGAAGCAAGGTTTGTGACATCAAGGTGACTTCATCAAGGCTATGGATGCTCGCTGGTAGCAAAGTGACCCCATAGAAATGCACCTTGACTTGTATTCTCAACATTCTTGATGTTTTGTTCCCGTTATTCTTCATACATATTCCTTTCTAGCCATTTATCATATAGATAGGAATCAATTTGAGAGCAATATGGCAATTGGAAAAATCTCACTCCTATTTGAGTCATCTCAGTTCTTTCAAAATACAAGTTATGGGACCTATATTTTCTCTCTTATGATTTTTCATGATGAGAGAACCCATTCTAAATGATGTGTGGACATCATCTTATAGAGATTCAGGGCTCCACCTAGTGTGCCACCATTTGTTGTGACATGAAATAGAACCCTCCATTTTCTCTCTTTTATCTTGCATGACCCCTTGAAAATGGAGCCCCTCATCTTTTGAGCCTCAGACAAATTCTTGTGGGTCTCTCTCTCTAACTTAAGATCCTTAGAAGGATCATGTTTCCCTTAGGAAATCATGTTTGAATGAAATCATTTGAAGACTTGGTTAAAAAAAAAAAATGAAATTGGCCAAGTTAATAAGAACTCCTCTGATAAGAATCAAAGGAGTTACTTAAAACTCCTCCAATTCCTATCAGAGGAGTTCTTTCCTTCCTTTTCGATATCACTTGTTATCATGCAAGTTAACAACAACTCCTCTGATATGAATCATAGGAGTCAATTCTAACTCCTCCGATTCATATCGGAGGAGTTTCTCCCATTGGATTTGATATTATCATAGAAATTGTCTTCATACACTCCGACCTCAACTTCTTGTACCTGTGTTTAATACCGAAACACACAATAATATATATAAACATAGGATAACCGAGGTTATTATTATCTTTCCGAAGAGACTGAGTGAGAAAGGTTCCAAAAAGTTGAGTGCGGAAATCCATTTTGTTCGATCTCATGACTTATCCTCACCCTCCACATGATGCTAGGATTTAGGTAAGGGCATATTTTATCTTCTTATTTTTCAAGGTTAGGGTTAGGGATTCTTTCAAATTCCTACCTACCACTTTGTTTTCCTTTCTTCCTCACATCAATCTATTAGTTCTCCCCACTACCATGTATTTGGTTAACTCTGCAATCAACATATTCCAATGCACTTTTCACCCTCATACCTTACCACGACATTCCTCACTCAGAAAAACTGTTCTAGCCAGCCCTAATAAAGACCACAGAAACATTACAACCTCATAACAAAGATCTCATTTGAGGCCCTAAGTATTGCATAAGTTTTTCTAATCCATGAAATTTTCAATCAGAAGAGGTCTTCGTAACCCTCCTGATGCGATCGAAAGAGTTACAAGAAACTCCTTCGACTCTATGCTCGTTCCTAGAGCTATCGTGCTTAGCTCTTCCTCTCGAAACCCTTAGAGTTATTTCTATCAGAATAATTCTTACTAACTACTCTGAACACATCGAAGGAGTTATTACTAACTCCTTTGATGAGGTCATAGGATTTGAAAATAATTTCGCCGCATTACTCAAACGACTTCGATATAACTCTTCTGACCATATCATAGGACTTATTAATAACTCCTCCGATATGATCAGAAGAGTTTCAATTAATATCACTGATCTTTATAAAGCCTCAAGATACTTGGTAAACTCTTCCGATGTCTTATTGGGGTAATTGAAACTAACTCCTTCGACCACGACCAAAGGAGTTTTCCTTAACCTCCCCTATCGAATATTTTTTGAGCAGTTTCCACTTGCATCAGAGGATTTATTTCCTGGACCTCCAATTTTTTCTTTTCAAAGACTAGTATCCACCCTTTCCTCCCTAATTTTTTACCAGGTTGCTTATACATGCCTACCATTATCCTTACATCCTCATAGGATGACTCTCTATCTCATAATAGTCTCAATAACTCCTCTGGTATTTCTAATCATTTAGCTGCATTGACTGGCCCTAAAATTATCTTTTTGGTAGGTTCTAATATGTCATCGCGAAAGAAAACTACACAAAAGGCATCAAGAGTCGAAGCCTCTGGAAGTTCCCAACAAGCAGGAGAGATAGAGATTATTGGGGCTACATATGATGATACAGATGGACTTCTGAAAAAGGATGGAGAAACCTTGAAATTGGGAGAAGTTTACCAAAGGTTCAAAAAGACAAATTTCTCCACCTAAGCTAAAGATTTAGATGAGCTTCAAGCATTCAAAAATATTAGAAAATCATGGATCTTCAGGGTAGAAGCACATCCAACAATTTTCCCTTGCATAGTTTGCATCTCCTGGATTTTGAAGAAGATTGACATAAGTAGTAGATACGTCTGCAACACAAGAAAGGAGCCTATAGCTTATTTTAGACCATATTTTTTAGCCGAATGTTATCACATTGAGGGAAGAAAAATATTGGATGGTAAAATCCTCAGTGAGTTTGAGCATACACCGAAGGATTTTTTCCCCAAATGGTATAAGGTAGAAAATCAGTTTAAATATACACCACGAGTGACTTAAGAAGACCCTACCAGTATTTGGTAGCCATGATGTGCAGGTTATATGGGGAACCCAATGCAACACAATTCCCCTTATCATACATCCCTTTGATTTATTACTGCGAATATGTGGGGACTTCATTCAATTGGGCAGACGTATTGTTTAAGAATCTCATGGTTGTTATCTCCACAGTAAAGTAAGCCCAACTAGGAATGTTCCCTAGTTTCCATATGTCCTCGTACCTCCTAGACATAATGTGTACAACTCACAAGTACCCTAACATGGGATGGAGTTGGTTTCCTACTAACCCTACAATCCACATATATTTTAAAGTTCTCTAGGAGCACAAATACCATGTAGAGTACCAAAGGATATGTGAAAACTTCCTTGCTCCATTATATGAGTTCATATTTTGTACCACTCCCCTGTGCATGACTGACAAAGCCATAATAGTTATAAGAAAGATTGGGGATTGGTATCTCATGGAGCATGGTACTTACATAAGAATATATTGCGTGATGAAGCCACCACATCTACTTACATGATTTGTACCCGACAAGCTCATCCTTCAAGAAGTAGCATATCAAAATATTATACACAGAGTTGGAGGGATGTTATATAGATTGAAGAAAGAATTTTGGCCCCATTTGCCTCTATACGTCGGTAATTATTTCTATGAAAAAACTAAATAAGACTAGGCAAAGGTAGATACCCTTCTTTTCTATCACTTTTTGGAAGAGAGGTTCAAGAGACATTATCCTAAGGGTATTGTCAAGGAACATTTCAATAGACTCAATATGCCTTATGAGTATAATACATATATTTGGGAAGAGTAATAAGTACACCAAAACACCATGACATATGATGAAGTTATTTTCAACAGGCGTGGCCAGCCGAAGGGATGAATTGAAAATGAGGAAAAGGAAAGGGAAGTATACAAGAAAGAGGGAGAACAAGAAGAATATGAGCACATTTACCCTATCTCCATCTCAACAAACTCGAGATCTATAGAGGAAGATGAAGAGGTACCAACAGAGAAAAAGAGGAGGGACAAAGAAAAATTAAAAACAAGAAAAGAAAAATGACACAAACATGAAGAAGCAAAAGATTGAGGTTGACAAAGATAGAGATAAATATGAGGTAGAAGCAAAAGCCACAATAGAACAAGAAATTAAGGAATGAGTAGCAGTGGAGCAAGCAGAGAAAGCGACAAAAGAAGCAACAAACAAAGTTGTTGAAGAAGAAAGACAAAAGAAAACATAGAAGACAAAAGAGATGACACAGGTCCCATGGAGGTGGACATCCCAGGAACAACTACTGCAGGTATAGAAATAGATTTGATGGGTAATGGTTTAGGACTCATGCTCTGGGATCCATTTCAGAAAAGCGAAGTAATGGATGTAAGGAGCTTCACTTATGAAAGTAAGAATGGTAGGATCATTCAAGAATGGGTGAAGAAAGTGCCAGTAATTGAAGGTGACCATATCTCAGTTGTTACCCATGTCCCAATCACTGGAGATGTCAGAGAATACCCCATCACCACAAATAAGGCCGGGCCTGCATTTATAAACACCAACATAGACAACATATAAATAATATTCCGACAAAATGAAGAAAACTATTCAATGATCAGAGAACTAGAGGAAAGACTTCAACAGGTATATATTGATGACAGGAGCTTTCAAAGATTCAAAATCAATGATGTAAAGGTTAGAAATGAGCTAGAAGGAGATATCATTGAAATTTACACCCATATTCACCTCTTCCAAAATGTGGTTGCCATAGTCGTTGAGAATAACAATCAAATACAGATGAAGTTGTCACAATACAACACCATTCACCAAGGCATGTTTGACATAGATAACTGGATAGAAGAGAACCCAGATGCGCCACCTGAGCTTTAACAACCATCAAAAGTGGAGAGAAATACAGACTTATATGCACTAGATCATTTCCAACATATAGGACAAAAGGATGATAAAGAAGTCACCAAATCCCTGGCAATATGCTTGAGGATCCATAAAGCTGCTAAGGAATTGATAAGAAATAGTCGACTCCCAAGACTAAATGAACTTGGGAAGAACCTGATAACAAAAGAACTAGTAAATGCAGTACATGATAGCACCAATTGAAGGAAATAAGTAGTTTATGTGGCTACTTTCATCTCCACGGACCTCATTGATCAACACTTGCTACAACTAATAAAGCTTCATACTATGGTACAAGATTTGATGATGAGATTGGAAAATGATATGGCCACTCTCGAGGACAATATCTCTTTGATGAATGCAACATTAGAACAACTGATGTACAAAAGGATTGGATCACTATATGATCAGCTGGAAGTTTGGACAACCTACCCGAGCAACATAAATCCATAAGAAAAGGACAAAATACATATACTTTGTTGCATCCTTTTCCTAACCAATCTCAATTTTGTCCCATTATATACACTTGTAATTAGGAATGAGAAGGTGAACCATTTTTGTAACTTCTCCTTCAAGAATAAGATGAAGAGTCACATAGGATTTACTAAACATTTGTATAAAAATAATAGAATACAATCCCATATGGAAGGGACTTTTGGCTTTTCAAGCAATGTATAGACTCAATAAATGATTCAAGGACTTATAATTTGTTAATGAATATTGAGAATCCCTCAAGGCCAGTTGTTATAGAAGGAATTCTTGTGTGTGCACAAATATGAGATGAGAACTACTTTGGGTGAAGATGGACACTGTTCCTATGGATTATAAGAATGTTATGTTGTTATATACTAATTCTCATACAATCTGTGATATTCTTCAGTTTAGAGTATTTGTTTAAATATATTAATGCCTTGAGATTTGTGAGTTATTAATGTATGCATTATTGTAATCTAGACTACTATGGTTATACATATTTGTATACACTTGTTTCTGATCTTGTTATTTTATATCATTTATCTGTGTAGAAGTAGTGAAAAATTTGGTTTCAATTTATAGCTCACTAGTCACTTTGGTATGCTCCTAGCTAGGATAGGTTAAAGTAGGTTAGTGTTAATTTAGCTTGCATTTCACACACAATATTCACCTACATATTTACATTGCATATCCACTCATCATCCACGCTCATTGGAAAACCAGTCCATAACCGACCAAAAAAGCAATCCCTTAAAAATAGTAACAATGGAAGTTGGGCCACATTTTGGATGGGTCTCCTAATCTAAAAAATGTATAGTCTAGTTGGGACTATGTACTAGGGAGAACCCCTTGCTATTTTCGGGTGAATTCAGATCCATTAACAAAATGGTAGATTGCAAGCTCGTAAGTACTCCCATGCAGACTAATTGAAAATTGAGAAAATATGATAAATCCAAGGATGCATATCAGAGACTCTACAGATCGATGATTAGAAGTTTACTCTATGGGACAACATCAAGACCGGATGTGATTCAAGAAGTTGGACATGTTGTAATATTTCAAGTAGCACCAAAGGAAACACATGTTATGGCAGTAAATAGAATATTCATATATCTCAAAGCAACAAAAGAATATGGATTATGGTATTCAAAATGGAATGATCTATCTCTATTGCATACACAGATGCACATTGGGCAGGAAGTGTTGATGATAGAAGAAGTACAAGTGGAGAAACCTTCTACTTGGGTTATTGTATGGTATCCTAGCTAAGCAAGAAACAATCTTTAGTATCATTTTCCAAAGAAAAAAAAAAGTATATTGCGGCACTATCATGTTGTACATAGGTTCTCTGGATGAAGCAAACTTTGCAAGACATATAAGTGGAATATGACAAGCCTATTCCAATATTCTGTGACAACACTAGTGCTATAAGCATCTCTAAGAATACAATGATGCATTCCAAGACAAACACATTCCTATCAAGTTTCACTTTCTACGAGAACATGTTACGGAGAAGAACATCAAGGTAGAGTACATTGGAACAAAATAACAGATTGTAGATATCTTCACCACACCTCTTCTGAGGAAGACTTTTGAGCATCTTCAACAAAAACTTAGAGTAGTTTCATCCCCACAATGATATACACAACATTTGGCACAATAAGATAGGGGGAGAGCAACAATAATCATGAGATACTTGAATTCTTTTGGAATTATTTTTATATCAAATATTTACATGAGGAAGCACCATGAAGAGAAACACCAGTAGAGATAAGAGGTGTACAAACATGGGGAGAAACCCCAAGGAGAAGTCACCCTTTTCCATTGATGTCAAAGGGGGAGAGAAAAATAGAGGAATGGAAACAAAGATAATATGCATGAATATAGGGGGAGCCATCATGAGCATGAGTGTTTTCCATGTTTAAGTGTTGGGTCTAAGTGTTTCCATCAATGCCAAAGGGGGAGATTGTTGAAACATTAGTTGTTGAAATATGGGTTGTCATTGAATTGTTGAAATATTGGTTGTCATTGATTTCAACCCTTGAACATGAAGTTAACAAGATTCATGTGAAGTTAAAATTTTTCATGTAATTTTCATGTCATTAACAAGACATTATGCGTTGGCCCTAAATTAGGAAAAAGGTAAATTCTCGAAGAAAAAAAAAGATAATTATAGAAAATTCTTGGATGAATCTAAAACTGATCAATAACTAAGATCTAACTAGAGTTCCACTATTCGTCAACTCACTTTTTACATGCATAAATGAAGAAATAATTGATAGTTAAAAATAATTTAAAAAACCTGCAAAAACACTAAAACTAGAATTTGAGGCATCATATGAAGGAATTTGGCTCCCAAAAGGTGACAAAATGGATTCCAATCTAATAAATCCTATCAACACCACAATGAACTCTTTGAGACACAAGTCCTGTAAAATTTTAGTCCAATCGGACAAACGAGCCAAAATTTATGACTCTCAGAAATCCCTGCATTTTTTTAATGAGATCCTCATTGGAAACACATATATACAGAGAAGAGTCAATTTAATATTTATGTGTGAATATATATTGAAAGATTTGAGGTAGCGAGATGAAGGCAACGAAGTTTAGCAAAGGGAGAAGTTTACATGAGCCAAGTGTATGAAAGAAAAGTTACTGCATCGGTGTCTTTGAGGTAATCCATGAGTTGCAGAAGGGAAAAGTGCGAACATCCGTGAGCATGTAGTGTACAGGTCGCAGATCTATGAAGAAGACAAGCAAAATATCAAAGATCTAATCCACCAGGTCAACTATAGATTGAAGGTATGTCTTCATGTGTATGTTAGGGTGTATATTATGAATAAATTAGGTACATACATGTCTTAATGATTCATAAGAATTTGATTTGGAGAACCCTCTTGTGGATCTTGTTATGAGGTATGTGTGGTTGCATTCTTGATGATATATCGATATCAATAGAAACAACAAAAATATCAGAAACACCAACAACAATAATTTATCAATTA
>ML869566.1:0-10740 GCA_009831015.1 Picea engelmannii | reverse complement strand
CATCGCTACCAATATCATATGATAGTATCAACTACATCATATCTCTAAGACATACTCTACCTAAGTAATTGGGCATGGTGTTGATTAATTCACTCACTCCACAGAGTGATACAAGGACCATTCTTCTAATCTATACATATGTCCTAGAATAATGATTATCCCAAAATATGTTGAAAGCCACGCCATGGGCTACAGAGACCATTTCTATAGGAATGTCAGTCTCGGACTATTTTCTAATTAGGTCATATGTACCATAGAGATCCATATCTACCTATATGCCTCAGAAAATATCGGTCCTGAACCATTTTCCTGATCAGACCACAATCTATGCCTTAGGAAAATAACAGTCCATGATACATCAACAAACTGTCAACCTAGACCATTCTCCATAGAGAGAATGCTTGTCCACTAGCAATCTCTTTTGTCTAGACCATTCTTCACCTTGAGAATGTTTTTCCACCAGCACACTAACTATCCAATGTTTTAAGGTTTCTCTTGCTTCCCAAAATATTCTAGTCTTGTCAAAGTTTACACGTGGAGTTTAATACATATCACAACTACCATAATATTAACACTCCCTCCTAGCTAGGGAGGTATTAAAGGAAATGGTATTGATCACAAAAAAACCATTTAATCGACAGCATCACCATAACCACACAAGCTATCTCATGATCACGTAGATCAACTCATGAGAAACATCATCGCTACCAATATCATATGATAGTATCAACTACATCATATCTCTAAGACATACTCTACCTAAGTAATTGGGCATGGTGTTGATTAATTCACTCACTCCACAGAGTGATACAAGGACCATTCTTCTAATCTATACATATGTCATAGAATAATGATTATCCCAAAATATGTTGAAAGCCATGCCATGGGCTACAAAGACCATTTCTACAGGAATTTCAGTCTCGGACTATTTTCTAATTAGGTCATATGTACCATAGAGATCCATATCTACCTATATGCCTCAGAAAATATCGGTCCTGAACCATTTTCCTGATCAGGCCACAATCTATGCCTTAGGAAAATAACAGTCCATGATACATCAACAAACTGTCAGCCTAGACCATTCTCCATAAAGAGAATGCTTGTCCACTAGCAATCTCTTTTGTCTGGACCATTCTTCACCTTCAGAATGTTTTTCCACCAGCACACTAACTATCCATCTAGCTAGAAATCAACTCCGACACTAGTAGCAGTCTTCATGGCACTCATAACAATGTCATCAAATAGAACACAATTGTGTCTATCCATAGTAGTACACAACTACTATCCAGTGGTACACAACCACTCCTAGTAGCACACGGCTACTAACCAGTGACACATAGTCACAACCAGTGGAACACATCCACCATAGTAGCATACAACTATTGTCCAGAGACATACAATCTATAAAATAATCATATCATTTGATATCAACATGCATAAGCAATATCATGATACAAATTGAGTCATCTGGGCCATTATTCCACTAACATTTGTGAGATCTGGAAGAGAATTTTCCCTTAGAAAGTAAAACATCAACCATAGGCTATCTGGACGATTCTTCCCAAGCATAGAAGAATAATTGTCCCTGATTTATGAGCCTGGACCATTCACCTAACTGGGCCATTCGTCTGGCACTAATCATAGTGCAACCTGGAGAGAATGATTATGCCCTAGGGAATGTTTATCCCTGATTGTTGAACCTAGACCATTCACCTAACTAGGCCATTCCTCCAGCACTAATCATAGTGAAACCTAGAGATAATGAGTCTTCCCTAGGGAATGATTGTCCGGACCATTTCCTATGTAAATGACTATCCTACACCAACCTCCAAAAAAGACCATTCTTTGAAACTGCTCACAACTGTGAACTTAAAAAGAATGATTGTTCGGTGAGGCAAACCATTCTACATAACCACTACTCAGAGTGACTTCCAAGAAGAATGATTATCCTAGACCATTCCCCCACACTGGACATAAGGGGAATCATTGTCTATGGTACATCAAAAATCTATTAAACCATTTTCATTACGAAAATGATTGTTCGATATAGAACATTTTCCGAACTGGAAAATGATTTTCCGTCAGAAATCTCAAACCACTTTCTGAACTGGAAAGGAACTGCCCAACCTGGACCATTTTCCGAACTAGAAAATGATTGTCCATAAATCAATAACATATTAGTGCTCCCTCCCAACCTGTGATTAATCACTTCCTTTTTCAATAAGGAAGTCATCTCCACGAGCCCCAGCTTGTCCCTTAAGTACACAAACTTTTCATCTTGGATAAAGGATTTACCAAAATATCTTTTATCTACTCATCTGTGGAGATATACTGGAGAACCACTTCTCACCTCTAGACTTTATCATAGAGAAAACAATGTTTGATCTCGATGTGCTTCAACTCGTCAAGGAACACCGGGTTCTCTAAAAGATTCACACAGCTTTGATCATCACAATATAACATGGTCATATCCAACTACTGATTAGATAGTCCAAAAACCAACTTACAGAGCCACATTTCTTTTGTACAAGCATCACAAGATGCAATATACTTTGCTTCTACAGTGTTGAGTGGAACATACTTTTGTTTCTTGCTAGCCCATGACATCATGGAAAATATCAAACTGAAACATATCCAAGTAGCACTTCTTCTATCATTTGCACTCCCTGCCCAATCTGAATCAATAAATCCATGTAGTTGTATATCATAAATTAAATGTCCCACAAAACAAATTTTCGGTTGAGTATTCTCCAAATACATTAACGAGCCAATCAATTGTCGATACAGATACAAGTCTACTGGATTAGAGTCTCTCAACTTCTTCAAATCTGTCATCATGGGATTTTTTCCATGGATCTACAATCCATCATCCTAGACTTCTTGAAGAACCATTTCAATATACTTCCTCTGTCATAGGAAGTTTTCACCACGCTTATGTTGTACATGAGAGGCATTGCACCAAGTTTTCTTGAATCCATACAAGGTCTTCTTCCATCTGCATACAAGGGTCTCTTTCTGGTATACCTCAAAACCTTGAGGTTTCTCTACATACACTTCTTCTCCAATTACTCTATTGAGAAGAACGGTCTTTACATTCATCTGGTGTAAAATCCAACCCATGGATACTGCAAGAGATATAATGGCTCAGGTAGAGGTATATCTGGTTTCTAGAACAAGTTGTCATCATAGTCTTCTCCCTCCTACTAGGAGAACCCTCTAGCCTTGAGTCTCGTCTTGTATCTATTAATGCTTAATTATTTTTCACAATTTCTCACATATGTTGTTCTTCATCACAACTTCCTTCCATTCCTTCTGCTTAATTGCTTCTTGTGGGTTCAAACTGGTTCAATTTGTTGTTCTAACTTTTCTTTCTTTCTTGGAATCTTCATGTTCTTCCTCATGTTTCTCTTCAATGTTGGATTCCATGGAATCTTCTATGGATTGAATTCCCTTATTTCTTGAAGGCTCCAACTTTTTCCTTCCGCCATAGGAACATAAATATAGATGGAAAACCAAGGATATTCAAGTCTTCTTTTCAAAGAATACTTCTTCTAGAGTCAAGCTTAACACGTGTTGCTTATCATGACTGCTACTTCGAATAAAGAACATGGATAGATACTTCATAGTATTTACGAATTATTATTTAATGGATCATACTTTTGGGGATTAGATCCCTCCTAATCCCAGCGTCATGCATGAATGAGAAATATGCATGCTCTTATTTTAGAATTCTATGATCATCTCCCTCCATCTGAGAGAGTTTGTGCTTTTTTCTGTTGCGTCTCTCTTTTCTTTCTACAAAGTGTCACAAACCTATTTTGCTTTCCTTTTGATTCTTGACTTCCTTAGATTCGGAATCCTCTAAGTCTCTTTAAGTTTGTTTCTATATGTTTTGGTTGTTACCCATATGGAAGTTGTGTCATCCTTATAAACTTCTTTTATGACATCTTCTGCAAGAATTGTTCATCAAACATATTTCACAAGGATACTTACCTGGAATAAGAACAACAAGAGAAAAAAAGAAATATCTATCTAGAGGAGATGTTAGTTCAACTTGTGAATAAGTACAATAAGCATCTATACTAATAGTATTCATATGCAGCCGAGTATTCATTGCACCTAGAAATAATAGAATCTTTCAAAGATTCCTTTCACAAATTGTAATGTAGCAATTATCACCCTTGATATACACAAATTTGAAGTTGAACAATTTAATCAAACCTGGAACCTAAAGCCTCAAATGCTATGGAGGGTGCGCTTGTTCTTCTGAAGGCACTGAATCCAAGATTACAGCTTGGACAAGATCTCTAGTACTTTCCCTACAAACACGCTCATGTTTTTATAGATTATATAACTTAGATAGCATATACAAGTGCATACCTTTGAAACCTTGTAGCATCATCCTGCTTTTCTTCCAATCTGAAACTAGATACCATCTTAACAATAAAATATTAGAAACTCAATCTTACTAATAGGTGGGGTCCCCAAGGAGAAAATGAAAAAAAAAATGTACTTTAATATTTTCCTCAGCATGACATACTGTTTGAAATGATACATCCTTCAACTATGGTGTTTGAGAGTAAAGGTCCGATGTTCCTTTATGCAAATGATCGATGATTTTTTTTTAACTTGCATGAAGATGATAAAGTTTCGGCACCATGATAGAATTAAAAATGATCTCTGTAATAATTTTTCGAAGCTTATGTAAAAATCGATTTATAACTGTGGAATATGTGCAAATGATCACCCCATATTGAGAGTATGCAAATTAGATTATTAAACTCGATGACAATTGATTGGCACTAATAGTGATTATGCCATATGTCATGCTATGTATATGGTTTGATTTTGAAAAGAGTTTGGGTATATATGTGTTTGATATGGTTTAAAACCCACTGGATACATCATATGACTATCGCATATATCATAGTTTATATGCATCCAATTCTATATGAGTTACATTGTTTGTAAAGCATAATGGTTTTGTTACTCAATTTTAAAGGAGGTTTTATATGGTTTATCATGTGACCTTACAACATGTTATACATTTCAATGACATGATTTTGGGTTGGCATACAACGAATGGTATAAACCCCAAACTATGGTATCAAACACTTGATGTTTGTGTTGGCTCATTTATCAGGTTTTCAAATCATTTTCAAAGTTATATTATGATCCATATCGGATACAGACCTCAATGAGTTGCCCATGCATTTATGAGATTGGACGTGGGTTTTAATGCAAATTCAACATGTCGTTTATCACCTTTCAATGTCTATAGGGATGTTTCATTTGCATTGATTGGATAGTGAAGGAAGAGCTCTACTGGTTTGAGGAGCGAACCCATTTGGACATTGTAACAATGATATCTAACATTGGTATACAAGCATCTTTGGTCAAGGTATGAGTGCATAGTCTATTTTACATATTCTACAACATATTTGTCTTAAGATTGGTGAAGTTTGGCTTTGGATAGTATTGTTGTGTGCATGAATGTTTCCTCTCTCCCTTCTCTGTCACTTCTTGAAGAAAATAAACAAAGAAATGATTATTTTTCGAAATTTGGTTGGGTTATGTCTTGCATGCTCCATATTTTCACTTTCCATGACAATTTAGAAAAGGAAAAAGATTTGATTGAGTTTTGGTTTATATGTGTTGTAAGTGGATTTGAGCTCGACCTTTTGTGACATTTTGTACATTCTGTAGTGATTTTGAGCTAAATGGGACACACCCACTTCAAGTTATAAACAAAAGATAATGGGTTTCATTATGTTCAAATTTTTAATATGCCCATGCCTCTATTCTTTACATTACTAGGTAAAATTCTTTCATGGTACTTGTTGATTCAAACCCATCTTGTGCATGTAGTGAAAAAACTCAAAACTTGTATTTATGTTGGGTTACATCTGAGTTGTTGTTATGATTTGTTTTCAAATAAGAGTTGTTGGATTGGGTTGACAGTGTTTTGTTTCAATCTGAGTCAAATTCAAATTATTTTATTGGTTCTGAGCTTTATAAAATGATTGTGACATTACTTAAAACTAACTCTTTCTTAGTGAGTAGTAATTTGTGTCACTGTTGGATTTAATTGATTTAAAGGTCACACATTCAAAACCTAACTTTGTGTTAAGGCTCATAGACTCGAACTCGGGTCCATTGAGTTACATGCAATGTATGGCTCTTCCATTCAAGCTATTATTCTTATGTGCCTCTTTCTTCCAACTTAAGTTGTCTGTATTTGTGAAATGTTGGATTTCATATGCATGATCCTAGTTGACATATTTTTCACTTTGATTTGAGTTGAGAGGAGAAGTTTATAAATGGTTTTTATAGTCAGGTTGAGTTTGTTCATGTCAAGCCTAGATATGATAGTTTTAAAGGAAAATGGGTTATGAACCCGTCTATGTGACTGTAAACCCATCGGCCCAAACTTGGGTCTCTCAGATTCAAAAGTATGTTATATTTCCCAGTTGAAAAATTGCTCTTCCTTACATCACTTCCTCAACCCATTATGGTATTGGGTTGACAAAATTTTTGGATTTTCACCCAAATTTGGTCAAAGTTTCATATGCACTCATTATTTGGTATGGTATGTTGATTGGTCATCATATTATTGTTTGGAAGTATTGAGTAATTTACTAGAATTCAATGAGAATGGGTTATGGCTATATTTATGAATCGAAACTCACAACATATTGAACTTCATTTTTATATTGGGCATTATTCTATGGTTCTACTTTTTAATTATGGTTCCAAGTTTGAGCATAAAATAACACGAACCCAATAATAAATGGATGAAGGTTTACCTAGAATTTTTACGATTATTTATGACTATGTTTTGGATGAGCATGGATATTAAAATCTTACACATAATAGAATGTTCATATGATTGATTATTAAGAATGATGGACATGTTATATACAATGACTTATATGTTGGATGGAATTAATGAAATTCATATGATTTAAGGATTATTATATAGACACATATCCCCTCATTAATTTCACTTTACATAAGTCAATATCCTTAAATCCCATTGTTATCGGACAAATCGGTAAGTGCGGACAAAAACAGATCTCCCTAGTTTCACCCTGAAACTAGAACAAAACAAGACATAATATAAAACTTTCCCTAAGATTTAATTATCAATCATACTAACTAACAAGAGATAAATGACATGCCTTTTAAATGTCATTTGTCCTCACTAGTGTCATCCTCGCTCCATTCCAAGGCTTATGGGATGTTGAACCTGTAAAAAGACACAAGACAATGAAGTGAAAGCAATAGTGTATACTCAACAAAACCTATGTATGTGATCAAAGAGTCATACAATAAAATAAGACCAATTTTATGGGAAAGAAATATATCACTGTATTAAATAATATGGAAGAAAGATACAACCAGATGCCTTGATGTTGGCAGGTTCCTTCCAACAGTTCCTTGCTTCCCACACACTTCTACTCCATGAATTATGAGATCAACAATCTATCTTGACAAAGCAAAGCTCAAAGCCAACATACAAGCTCCAAAAACTCCAAGCTACAAAAATTACTCAAACCCAATCAAGCTAACTTTCCTAATGAGAACTCCTCTCCTTTTATAAGCTGAAAAGGATAGGGTGAGGAGGTTAGGATGATCCCATGATATCATGGATGTGACTCAGATCCAAACTAATCGGATGCCAACTCACCCTCGAAGCTTCCCTTCTAGAAGGATCGAGAAGATTCTCTTTTTCCTTCGTACAGAAAATCGTCTCACCCTTAATACTGAGCAGAGTGCGATGATGTCGCAAGACATTATGGTGAAGCCTATGAAGATCCTAGATCCTCGCACCCTAAACACTGAACAAAGTGCGATGATCCCTCTTTATAAGGTTTTTACAAAGGAAAAGTATAATTTCATTTCTCTGGGAAAAAGTATCTTCATTATTCTTCAAGGATTAAGGCCATTAATCCTTATAAAGACAAGGGATAGGTTTACATCATTAACGGTCATAGGGGTGAAGAAAATAATGTGTAGCACCCATTCATTTAAATCATTTTTAAAGTCTTGCATTGTATATATAATTAAAGATAAAAGGCATATGAAATAGATGTGATTTGAATGTATAGACAACATGATTAATTGAAAGAAGAACTACATTACAACATGCACAAATGATTGAAAATGACTCATAATGTTTTTTGGACTAATTGTTTTCATAAAGATACTTGCATACATGGTTTAAAGTTGAAGTTTTGATAATATCCTTGTGATTTTTTGTACATATATTGAAAGTGGTGGTATATATGTATGGATTTCATATATTAAATGATGTTGGATGGATAAATACGAGTTTCACTTATGTCCATGTTTTCACTTTTCCCTTTCATTTCCCTTTTTGTGTTGCATGGTTGTGTTATCTCAGACCCAAATTAATCATGATGACAAACTGTATTAGATGTTTAATTTTATCGTGTCTTATATTTCATGTACTAATTTGACTATGATGGATATATATGAGCTTTTTCGGTAGAGGAAGAAACATAGGAAGAAGACGGAGATTTCCTAACACATTTTGGAAACCTGGGGGGCATAAAAATTTAAGATTATCTATACATTTTGATGTTGATTTTGATGAATTTTAGTAGCTGATTCAAACTAGGAATTTAAATCTTGGTTGACAACATCCCTTGTCTCAACCCCAAGTACCTCCTAATGTCATATTGTAGCCTCACCCTGGTATTTCCAATGTTATCGAGTCCCCTGTGCAACCACATAATGATGGATGGGGTAGCATTCTTGTTAATCCATCCTATGGTGCCAATCAATGGCCCATTGACCCCCCTCCTCATCCAGTTCATATTGTTGCCACAAATCCATCTTTTCCTCCTTCTCTTGTTCACCCAACCTTACCAGTCATATTGTTGCTACAAATACATCTATGAATACTCCACCTTCGCCACCTAAATATCATAAAACTCCCCTTCATAACTATCAGATAGACAAAGGAAAGAAACCAATCAACTCTTCGAGCATGGACAAATCTTCTTCCTCTGTTCACTCCAAGATAAAATCAATACGCAGTGATAAGAGAAACATAAGGGATATGCATCCAAAATTAGCACAGTTGGAAGAGAAGAAGTCTCGGTATGAAGACTTCATCAAGGAAAGGGAATAATTCCTTAGAAATTCCCCTAGTTATTTTATTTTTTTCTTAATGGATATTTGACAATGGCACTTTTTCTTTTAGACAAATGACAAAATTTTGATATTTAATTTTGAGACTTAAAATATCATATTATATTTTGGAAGTTACAAGTGGCATATGTCATGATGTTTGATGCATGTTATGGTATATTTTCTGATGTTGATTTTTATATTTGATGATATTGTGGAGCAAAAAGGAAAATTTACAAATGATTATTGAAACAAAAATATGTATACAACAAGGGGACCCACATATTTAGTTATTACACTATTTATTGATTATCCTTATCATATAAAATATTTTTTGCTATCTATTAACTAAATTTATTTAACTTTAGTAACTAAAAATAGTTCAACTACTTGAAGAAATACCTTTTAGAGGATAAAAGGAAGAAAAGAAGGACAAGGAAAACATGAGGAATTAGAGAGAAATGCTTCTGATAAGGTTTTCTCTTGTTTCAAGTGAGATTGTTTATATTCATTCTTTCATTTTCTTTGTTTTATAAGAGATAAATCATCTTGTTTACAACATGATCATTCTAAAGGTGTCAAAGAATAAAGGACCAAAAAGAATAGAATTTTGACATGTTTCAGAAGATCATTCATTTATCTTGGCAGTTTGTTTAGTTTCATAAGAATTCCCGAATTATTTTTTTTGTTTTGATTAAGAGTATTTTGCAAAGTCAAGACTTGATGAGCTTGTGGCTTGGTTGATCCAATACTTTTCAGTCTTGGTCTTTTTCTTTTTTTTTCCAAACATCAGTTGTCTTTGTATGATTGTTAAAATTCCATCCTCGACTTATAACTCTTTTTTTCATCCATACCCTCGCTGGGGTTTGAAAAGAGGCATTTGGTTGTTATTATTTTTCAAATTGTATGTATTCTTTAGTTTTTTCGTTTTAATTTTATAAAAATTCATACATAAGAATTTTTTAATTTTTTTTAGCAAAATCATACAACTTGATAATAGCATCAGGACCAAGAAAATATTTCTTAATGGTTGATTGATAATTTCGAACAAGCTATAATCCCAGGGTAACATTCCCGCCTATCTCACCTTAGCCTAGTGAGATTAAAAAATGATTGAGTGAGGACTTTCCATTCGTCCCATCAATACCTTCTAAGTATGTTTTTTTTTTTTTGTGGTACTATGATGTTTCTTCGTTGTAATGCCATAGGCATGAAAAAAAATTGATGTGCTAAGTGAAATTTAGGGCAACTATACCAAAATTGTTGTTTTTTGGTCCTTTCTGGAGAATGACCTTGTACAGAATTCCACGTGTCCAATATTTCATATCTATTTCTAATTTTTTTACCTAAAATACTATTGTCTATCTTCTTTACAAAGAAATCGGTGTCACTTAATTTGGACTTTCAAAACTTCAAATACGACACTTCTACCAACAACACTTGTTTGATACTAGTTTTAGGACTAGTCAAATAACCCTAATTTCCATAGCTTGTATCTCGGAAAATAAAATGATCCAAAACACTAATTTTTTACCATAAATACTTTACAATGTATCCTTGGGATTTTGAAAAATTCATAGT
>ML869565.1:19134-39563 GCA_009831015.1 Picea engelmannii | reverse complement strand
TATATATATAATCAAATGAACATTAACTTGCATCAAAAGGATACTGAGAGACAATTGTTAGGTGCAAGTTGCATTTATATTAAATATATAACCACTTATGAAATGAAGCCTGTGGCTTTGCTGAATATGAAAATTTGAGACCAATGCCTTAATGAGAATCGTGGACAGTGTAGTTCGAGTGTTTTATTAAGGGTAAATTAAAGTTCAATTAGTGAAATGGTTTGGGCCTCCTTGGAGGTTAACTCTTTGCTTGGAAACTTGCGGAGAGCTTTAATGAAACCCAAATGGTCTCACCAATAAAACTCACTCAAAGTGCTGGATGTCCAAAACGGGTGGGAAGCCAGGTCCCGAGAGGGCCCACCTTACTTCTCAGGTCACTTCAAGGCGTTTTCCCTCACATCAAATTAACAACTTCGGGGGTTGTCCTAATTAAAACTATCAACCACTGACCAACAAAGTGTGTATGAACTTACTCCTAGCAGATCGAGACGAGCTCGCAACTGGAAGGGTCAGGAACCGCACTGAGAGCTGAGGGGAATTTGGTTTATTTTATTGACAGAAAATAAAAGTGTGAGATTAATTACTAAATCCGCACTGACCAGGCCCCTTTCGAGGTCGCTGAGGGGATAGTTTATTTTGCCAACAAGAAAGTAAATGTGTGACTAACTACTAAATCCGCGCTGACTAGGCCCCTTTCGAGGTCGCTGAGGGGATGGTTTATTTGCCAAATTGAAAATACTGAATTGTAACTAATCTAACAATTAGTATTCTACTTGCAGAATGGAAAATTTGATCTAAGCTAAAAATTATGCAAAAATTGACACAACCACCGGACACACCGCTCCCCCCAAGGGGAATGAAGAGCGGTAACTTATAGGCTCACTATTTTATTATGATCTTTTTACAATGCTTATTGCAGTGACTTGTGACCATTCATTAGGGGGGTCACAAGCCTTTACAAAGTTTTACAAAGAACTATGAAGTAGAAATGATGCTTCCGGGGGTCCCGGATGCCCCTAATCCGCCCAAAACGGAAAAAACCTCCTTTTATCTATTCGTCAACCTGCACAAAACAGTGAACAAACGAGGATAAAATATGCCCAAAAACACTTTGGAAGTGTCTTGGGTTATGAGTCAAAATTCAAAAAAATTTCTAAGTTATTTTCTACAAATTTCTGCAAAAAAGGAACTAAGGAACTCAAGCTAAAACGCTAGTTTCCTTAGGGTCTTTTGTGGCTGTTATAAAAAGCAATATAAGAGCACTTAGATTTGCTAAATATAAACTTGAGAGATCTTTTAAAGTAAATCAAATTTCAGCCTTTATATTTGGAAGTGAAATGCTTGCAAAGAATTGACTTTTCTTGAACTAGATCTAGATTAAGATAACAAATTTGAAACAAGAACTCTAGATCTAATCTTTAAAACAACTTACTACTTAGATAAGAAAGATTTAAAATCTAAAATGTATCTAAGAAAGTAAGAAACAAGTAACCAAAGCGATTTTAAATTTCTTGAGAAAGAGGAAGGAGAGAAAATTGTAGCCTTGAAACCCTTGGGAAATGGAGTCTTTAGATGAGCTAAGGAGGGATTTGAGTCTTTAGATCCTTGAAGTTGTTGGAAGTAAGCAAGCTTCTTCACCACTTCAAGCTATGAACCTGTAAGTCTTAAAATCTTTGCATATAAACTTGTTAACAAAATGGTGTCACCTACATAAGAAACTTGAGAGTATGTTAGTTAAACAAAACACACATACACATCAAAATCTCTAAATATAAATGACCAAATAGGAATAACAACAAGATAGATAAATCCTATTCCTTCAAGATGATAACATCCCTTTGAAGGCCAAGATAACAAAATTTAGAGAAAAATTAGACAAATATCACCTCATAGATTAAGCATAGATTGACATCAAATATCCACACACATGCATAGCACACCTTCTTGATCTCCAAAGTCTTTCTTTATTCACAAATGAAAAGTACTACAATGATAAGTCTCTCTCAATCAAGCTCCAACTAAATAAGTAAGGAGGAGAGCTCTCTTATTTATACATCAAAGGGTGGAGTTACCAAGGAGAGGGGCGCATGGCCTCCTCAAGGAGGGTGCACCAAGTGTAGGGAATGGAGCTGCCAAGTGTGGGAGAGTGGGATGCCACCTATCCACACTTCAACCAAGTGTCAAATCAAATGATAGTCAAGGAGAGGGCGCCACTTCCTTTGCTTGTGGGATGCCACCTCAAAAGGGCGCCACCTCTCCAAGAGGGGCGCACCTCTCAATGCCCACATGCTCATATCTTTCAAGATATGGAATCAATCAAATGTTAATCAATTGTATCTTGTCCCCTTTGACTCCCTCTTGACTTTTGCCATTAATTTTTCTCCAAACTTGTCCCCCTTTATCTTTTTTATTTTTGACTTGGCTGATTTTTATTGAAATAAAATGCCCTTTTTGGGTTTTTGAGAGTAAAATCAATTTTGAATGATGAAAATCACTAATTTTACTCAAGTAAGTGGGTAAATAGGTAACATGGGTGCTCTAGGTCCAAAAATGAGCATACCCATGGCCTATTTGGTGCCCAAATACTACTTTTTTAAAGTATTTTTATTTTTTAATTAAAAATTGTCGGATTCTGACAATTTTTAATTAACTAAAAAAATTAAAAAAATCCTAGGGGGGACTTAATACATTTCCATAAGACTCTAGGAGGATGTTTAGCATGGTAATATACATCAGACACTAATCTTATATCCATGCTCAAGCCCTAACCATGAGCATATACTCCAGCTCTGGAGGATTGAGTGAAAAAACTCATAAATTATAAATCGCCTGAAAAATATAACTAGTAAGTGAAAAAAACACTCCAGAGTATAACTCACGCTTAGGACTTAAGGTGGCTAAGACCTTTTACAAATTCATCATGCAAACACCTCTTATTACAATTTTTTATGGAAAATGTAGAGTAACAGGGTGGTCTTTTTGACTGACTAAATTTCTGAACTCTGAATCTTGAACAATAATGTTCAATCTTTGGCGGCTCGCTGGAAATTCACCCTAGTGCAACTTGGTGGATAACAGGGAGGATCTTCTCTATATGGTATTTTGGCTATTTATGGTGATGTACTGGTAATATCTTGGACTGAATTCTTCTATAGAAAGGTTGTTGGTTTTTCTCCCAAGGTTGAGTTTCCCAGGATAAACTCTTGTGTTCTTGTGTCTACTGTGTATGGTTAATATTTTAGATCTTGTCATTGTTATAGTCGAGACTTTCAGTGTATAGTTATTCTATGATAATTGTTGTATGAAAATGAATCTTGTTATTAATCATAAGGAAATAACTATCAAATCTGATAATCATATAAACACCAACAAGCAAGGCCTAATGTGTGAGAATTTCCTCATGTTTGTTCTTGTGATCCAAGATCTCTAGGTGGAGGGAATCCCTAGGTGGGAGAAGGTTGTCTTGTGTCTTGGCATCATTCATAAATTGTTTTGACAAGAAATTCTCCAATTCTAAATACGAGACTCAATTATTTAAGGAGCGAATCTCATCCTCTAACTTGGTGTTTATGAATTCAATATGTCCCATTCTACGAAACAACTCTTGAATCTTGGTTTCTAAGATTAACCTTGCTATCAAGTTTAAATTTGTTTCCTATTTGTTGTCGTCAACCTATGGTGCATCGATGTCAAAACTGCTACCACAACTAGTTGTTTTGTTGGACTCCCTGCCTATGGTTTTGGGGCTATCATAATGGTAGCCTCGTCCTATTGTTATATTTTTTGAATGGGGGTATCCTAGCGACCTATGGTCATAGAGAAGGGGGAAGGAATGACCCGCAAAGGGGTCACGATAAGGGGTGACAACGA
Source organism: Picea engelmannii (assembly GCA_009831015.1). Taxonomy (NCBI): domain Eukaryota; kingdom Viridiplantae; phylum Streptophyta; class Pinopsida; order Pinales; family Pinaceae; genus Picea; species Picea engelmannii. Next base: position 35,693 of record ML869565.1, on the reverse strand, counting down.
GTGTGAGAAGGGGGGAAAAAGAGAAGAGGTATCGAAAGGAGTGATCACGAGACAAGAGGATGGGGATACAGGGAAGGAGGGAGAGGTTGATTGGAAGGGGGCGCAATGGAGGAACAAGGAATCAAGTGTGGGGGACAAGGGGAATTGGGTGTAGGTGACCAAGGAAGGCAAGGGGAGGTCAAGGAGAAGGGGTACTGAATAACGGACAAAGGAAAAGGTGGGTGTGAGTTTGTGTTCAGTGAGGGAGAAGCAATGAGAGTATGGATGGTGGGTTGCATCAGCAAGAAGGATCCATGTGGGAAAAGTATCACAAGAGAAAGAGGCCATACAAGCAGGTCTCATAAGCTCACATTTTCACAAGAAATGAGGGAGGGTTAGTGTGTGAGAGAGCATGGCTCACGGGCTACGAGGGCTAATAGGATCAGGGCGAGATTGAGAATGTATACACCCTAGATGAGTCACTGAGGTTCAACAAATGTGTTGACCACCTATTTCAACTGGGGGGTCAACTCCATGTACCATGAAGATATGCACCTGATGGTGCTACCAAGTTGAAGACTTGTTGGTTCTACAAGGCAGTTTTGACCTTCAGCACTTCTTTTTGTAATGGAATTTCCGCTCCCCTGTGTGGGATAATAATGTAATGAGTCTGTATGGATCATAGTTAGGTCAGTTTCCTAGGACTTCATCATTAGAGGAGTCCCTTTCACTGAGTTTTTTTTCCTCAAGTTATTAATTTGGCCTAACCAGCCTTATTAATTTCCCTTGAGTTTTTCACTCCCACAAATAAATCCTCCAAAGTGGTGAAAGGTGTTCTAATGGTCAAGCCCTATGGTAGCTAGTGTCTAGGAATATTGTAAATGACCATACTAGACATCTCCTAGAATCTTGTGGAATTCCGTCGAGTCTAAGGTATTTTTTTATTTTTTTTAAATTACCTAGTTAATGGTAATTTTAATTAATTTTTGATAAAAATGTAAAAAACTAGGTCCTTGGGATTTTGATAGGGGTATTTGTGCTTAAAAGAAATGGAATGAGACCCCCTACACCCTTGGACCAAGTTTCATCTCAATTGGACAAGTTTTGCTAGGTGTTTGTCCAATCCTAATTAATCCACTACAACCTTGGGCAACTTTCATTTATATATCTTTTATGGTTTATGCTTAAGTAATCTTGCAAGCACTTTTCAATTCCATTTACTTTTCATGTAATTTTCTTTAAGCTCTTGTGGATGTTAACTAAGTGAACCAATAGTTGCGCATTGCTTGCCCTTGGAGGCTTCTTGCTTTATCTTTCAATCATCTAGAGTTGCGCACTTGCCCTTGGAGGCTTCATTTGAGCTTTTTCATTTAAGTTTTAAGTTGTACTTTGGTTTATTGGCTCAACCCCCTTGAAGTTGCTCATCATTTGGAGAAAACTTCATTGTTTGGGTTTGTTGTTGTGTATGCCATTGAAACATCCCCTTAGAGTTGCACATCTTGTGGAGGCACTCTATGTTTGGACTTGTTGGCTTGATGAGTTGTTGTGATCTTTTCCTTTGAGCAATCTCTCTTTTACCTGCACATTCAAGTATTTCAAGTTAGTTGCAAGTTAGTGTTTGTTATTGTTATCCCCGATATCTAGGGATAACTAGGAGATCATGTCTCAAGGCCCACAGGTCCTAGACATGAAGGACCGAGAGCAGGATTGACCTGAGCATGGCCCTGGAGGGCCCATTCTTCTTCTTCTTCGCCAGACTTGTCCTGTCAGCAGCAACAGCTTCCATCACCATCGGCTTGGAATTGCATCGGAGAGGAATCTTGCTCCATGAGGTAATTGGTCCAAGGTATCATGGTATGTGTCATATTTGATCGTTATAACCCTCTTATATATGCATTGGGTTCCTTTCATTTCTAATCACTGCTTGGATCTTACACTAATCCACTTGACCACTGTTGGGGTGATTGATGGGGTGACTTAGCAAGCTGATGTTCATGGGTTTTGGTTAGCCACCAAGGGGGATTTGCAAAGCCATCGTCCGCTCCCACCATTTCTTTATTTTACATCTTATCTCTCGCACATCTATCCCATTCCCCTAGTCCGGCCATTAGGATGAACTTTGAGGGTTACACTTTGTCTTGTGGGAAGAAGGGGCTAAAGGCCCAGGGGGTAAAAGCAGCTGGTAAAAGGATAAAAGCCATAGGAAATAAAACTTAGAGATGCTTCGCCCAGGGGATCCCCGAGAAGGCAATAAAAGGCCTCTCGATAAGAAACTAAAGGGACCCTAAGAAAAATAATAAATGCAAGACCTAACCAAGAGGATGGGAGGTCTCCTCACGAGCCGGCCCATTATGTTCATAGGTATCCAGCAGTATGACATTGCCACTATCTGGTCACCACGCCAGGGCAGTGACCTTTGGTTGCATGACCAAGGGAAAGGGGGTCTCATCACGAGCCAACCTTATCATTTCTGTGAAGATACCAGTGGGTAACACTGTCAGCTCTGGTCACCATGCCAAGGCAGTGTCCTCTGGTCAGAACTTGAAGTAAAAAAGAAAGAAAAGCAATAAATAAAAAGATAAAGGAAATAAAGGGCTTGGAAAAAATGCATCCATGACGGGTACAGCTCGCCTCCTACAAAGGCACCCATAGACAACACATGCCCTTGGTCTTACGGTGACTAGACATCCCTAGACCATATCACCTCATAAAACATGGCTTGAATGATCATCTGAGGAAACTTTCCTTCTCTTGTGGGTATTAGCCCAATAGGTTATTCTGTTGGTCTTCTTCAGCTTTGTATAGTAGATCTGTGTAATGTCTTTGAGCTATTAGATGATATGTTAGGGATTTCATGCATGTATTTGATAACTTTGATGATGAAATATGATTAACATTGCTATGATCCCGAGGACTGATGAGCCCATGGAGGGCGTAGTCTTTGATGTGCAGGACCATAACCGGCGGACAGGTACCAATCGACCGGTACACATGGGGATATGATTAGTTCGGACCTCCATGGGGCTGAAGAGCCCATCAGATGGTTGCTGGGATGGCAGAGGCAGGACAACGTTGTGATGAGCATTTGCACGAAGAAGATAGAGGGACGTTCCATCAGGACACCATGGCAGAGCCCGGCCTAGGGGGGATCACCCACTGCAGATGGGATTATGGCTTTTGATGGACAGGACGTCACCTGAGGCAGCTGGACGTTTTCTAGAGCATGTGGCAATGTGTTGGGGTCATTTGGCACGTGTGGCGGCCTGGAGAAGCCCCAGAGGGGGCAACTATTTTCTTCTTGGATGCTGATCTTGCCCAAAAAGGGCCAACATCTCCCTCAGAGGGGCCTGACGTCTCCCTTTTAGCTCATATTGTGACATTTTTAGCATTTAATGTGATAAACAGTGTAATATTGATAGTCAGCCTTGTCGGCTGTTTTACATGACCTATTTTGTAATTAAAGGTCATGAGGATGATATAAATAGAGGACGTTGCCTCTCATTTTAACAAAAACACAACTCACTCTCTTGTGAGAGAACCATTTTTAGTCTTTTGTCTTGGTATTTTGCTCTTGGAAGTGAGGCACTAGCATTGTGGAGGATCATTCTTGGCATTGTTATGGTGTTTTCTATCATTGGAAGGTTTACAACTAGGGTTTGATAAGCTCTTCATTGATTTGTAAGTGTATTTCTCATGCAAAACTTCTTGATTGAATGGTTGTAGGTTAAATCTCTTGCATTTATGGTTACATTGTTATTATTTTGCTTAATCATTGAAACCCTAGGTAGCAAGCACACAAGTAGGTCCTTGCTTCATGTCCCTATGATAGAAGACTTGTTTTAGCCATTGATTAAGGAGAATATAGCCTAGCCGTTGCTACACTATTTCCCCTTTTTCTGAGTTAGTTTTGAAACATAAATTGAAGAAAGAGGACGTCCTAGGCCTAATTGAGTTTACACCTAGGGTTTTGACTTCTAGGGTTTGAAAAGCCTTGTCTTTGCAACACTTTTCATCCCTAGATTTATGTTTTGAAGCTAGCCATTTTTGCCAAGGATTTTTAAGGAAAGAGGGAGGAGCATGAGGTCTTGCTTAAGCAACACCGGAATGAGCCTCCTCCCCTTAGGGTTTTGACTTTGTGGCCCTGCCATTGCAACACTAGAAAGCCTAACTCTCTTGTCCTTAAATTTAGATTCTCCCGAGACCTAGCACTTGCTCCTTGACTCCATTATACCCTAAGGCACTAGTCTAATTATCCAACATTGAGTCTCTTGTGTCAAAACAACACTTTTAAACTTCTTAATTTTCAAACCCTAATTTGATGATGACGTCATGCCTCTTTTGAACTCAAGGTTGATGTAAAACGTTGTGGCTTGGTCATCTAGCAATAGACATTGTATTGTTGATCATTTTCATTGGCTAATTTACAAAACGTCCACCTCTTTGCCTATCAAACTAACCCTAGAACTAGGCTGACGTCACCTCTAGTATAGTGACGCAACAACTTTTGTATGTGAGCATTTGATGATATGTAATGCGTTGTGCTAATTCAAGAGTTGATTTTATACATTGAAAGCTATATCATTTCCGGTGTTATTGAGAAGTAATATTATATGCCATAGTCATCTTTTGCAATCATTGACTTCGTCAATAATTACTGCTATTTATGCTCATATATATTAAATATTGATAGTCATTAATTTATGAAGTACTAACCACTGTTGCACATTTTAGTTTATTTGTTGCATTGTCTCGCAAACAGGTGCCTACTTTGTGGTTTATCTTCTCTTTGACTATCTTCTTGGCGGTAATCTGTGAAAGGAAAACCTATTTTAACCTGTGAGCCTTAATCCCTTGACCCTTTTCCTTTCAACACCCCAGATTACCTAGGGACGTCTCCCTTGGGTTTAGCCACCCTAAATAGAAAGAGCCCCCCATCGAGGTGACAGTGGGTGGGGAAGCTCCTATTACGCCAGTTTGATCCTTGCCTTTCAGCTATCTAACCTAGACTACAAACTGAGTGATAACAGTTATCTTTCTTTTTTCATAGTTGTATCTTGTATCTTATTGTATCTCTTAGTTAGTCTTTTCATATCAACTTTGTAGATAGTTGCTGAATTCATTTATTTGTATCTAGTCCTATTCGTAAAATCTTGTATCAAATAATTCTTTGTAGATTCTAAACTCTCTTTAACTTAGTTGACCCCTTTTCCCAACCTTAGGCACTAGTCTTAGTTGAGGTAGGGAAAGGGCTTTCCTTTCATTGAAATATTGCACTTTGCATTGTTGACTCTCATATAGGCTAGATTCCCCTAGACCTTTAACCAATTAAAATCAACTCCTAGAATAAACCTTTAATCTCACATAGTAACTAGGGTCTACCTCCCTTGGCTTCCCTAGGAGTAAGCCTAGACGAAAGAAGTTCAAGTCAAGGTGACAATGGGCTTGAACTTAGACATTGTGTCTCCGAGGACACACCAAGTGGATTGAGACTTAGTCCACTTTTTCAAGTGTGTATAAGGACGACAACAAAATGAATATTGATATGTGGTTGGAACAAGGTAGGAGAAGGGTACATATTATAACCTTGATGGGGATATTTATGGGTTAAATGTTTATGTAATGGTAGACCACCCTTGTAGTGGGCCTACATTGGTAATGATAACAATATGCATATATAGAGGTTAATAGAGTCATTCACTGTACACAAGGACTTAAGATTTGGATATATGGATGTATTTATGTTATTAAGAGTTGTTCTCCTAAAGTATAAGGGGTCATTGTGTAACTCATCTTTTTATTACAAATAAGTGTTGTGCTCAACACCTATATTTCATATTTGATATACATTGTGCATGGAAATTTAATTAAAATAGCATAATAAACTTCCATTCACACAATGTATACCAAATAAAGGCATCAAACACATCTCCTAAAGTCTAGACAATAATTATGAGTTACACAAAAAACCCTTACATATTACGAAACTCCTTAATAACCGGAGTACATCCATATCTCTAGATCAGAAATCCATGTGTACAATAATGACTCTATTGATTATCCCAATGGATTATCTCAATCGATTCAAATGAACTATTTCAAGACAAAGTATGTTGTGAAATCTCTGGTTCTACTCTAGTTGAGGTTAGAGTCCAACAAAGCCCCATTGGGTTACGAACCACTATTGTGGTTGGAAGTTGAGCTACCCTCCATCTAGATATTTCGACAAAGAGGGGTGGATCCTACAAGGTTTTCCTTGGGAAAAATCCCAATGGATTATCTCAACCGATTTGAAGAAACTATTTCAAGGCTAAGTTTGTCGTCGAGTCTCTAGTTCTAGTCCAACAAAGTGTTAGTATAAGGGTTCAATAATACAATGTAATAAAATCATATGTTATAAATGAGTGTCATCAATAATTATTAGGAATTAATAGGTATATACGGTTATTAATAGAAAGTACTTAGAATGGATAGTTAGGTCATGCAACTTTATAAAAGAGATCCACCCTATTGTAAAACTGCACGAGATCCATCCTATTGTAAAAGTGCACTTCACAATTAATGAAATAACATTGTTATATTTCTAGGTATATCTCATTTGTTCTCATGGTCTATTTTTCTATATGGTATCAGAGTAGAAGAATCCTTCCCTAACCATCATGTAAAGCAGGAGTCGTCGTACCATTTGAAGCATGTGTTGTAAAGGAGAGATGCCATCATTCCTTAATTCACTGCTATGAAGGAGTCGTCATTCCCTTGAAGTCTAAAGTCACCGCCTAGCCACCATTTGAAGAATCAACAATCTATTGTATAGAAGAGAGTTGTCATATCGAGGAAAAGAGTTGTATAGAGAAAGCAGTTGCCATTTTAGAGCTGTGCTATCAAGAAAGCATCCACCATTTTTAGAGCTTCCATATCAAATCAAAGGAAAAGTTCCCATTTAAAGAGCATATCGATTTGGATCAAGAGTGGTTGTTGTGTATCCATTCACAGCTGTTGGAGGAAAGGGAAGTTGCCCTTCGTTCATAGGAACCCGCCATTCATAGAATAATCGCCATTCATTCATAGGAAGACACCATTCATAGAGTAATCCTTCTAGTTGTTAAGCGTTTTAGCCTAGAAACATGTATAACAACACAAATTATTATTAAGAAAATAATGGGAAAATAAACAACACAAAGCACATTCAAACATGAAACAATAATTATGTGGTAACACCCTGACAATGCGTCAAGGAAACATCCAAAGGGAAAGGTATCGGTATTCTATTGCTTAGAGGTAAAGATTGCACAATAGGACTACAACAATTGCAAATGCCTCTCAGGGATGCATAGATATACACCATCTTCCATAACTACCACCAGTTCAAGAATTGCCAGTATTACATGAACCACCACTGTTCGCCAGTCTTGCTTCCAGTTTTGCATTATTGTCACAATTCCAACAATCTCTACCTTGACAACAATTTAATTGATACCTTGACCAAGCCCATTCATCACCTTTTCTACAAGCCAAGAGAAGCCAAACACCACAGCAGGTTCTCTAACAATACTCATTTTGTAAACATGTATGCACAATTTTCTTGAGTATGGACTTTCTCAAGAGCTACTCCACCTCTAATAACTTGTCTTACAAAATGGTATTTAACCGCAATATTCTTAGTATTACTATGATAAAATGGATTGTTAACCAAATGAATACCACTTTGATTGCCATAGAACACATTCACCTTGTCCTGTACTTTTCCAAACTCACCCAATAAACCTTTTAACCAAATTGCCTCCTTGCATGCATGTGAGACAACTATATATTGTACCTCTGTAGTGGATAGAGCAATTGTGTTTTGAAACTTTGACATCCAACAAATAGGTACTCTTGCAAGAATAAAGACATAACCTGAAGTAGATCTCTTTTTGTCCAAATCACCTGCAAAATATGAATCAACATAACCACAAACTGAGCCATTGCAACCATTATAGTGTCAATTTTTAATCATTCAATGCATTCAATTTCAGATCTGAAAATCACTTCCAAGTGACCTCAAATAGTAAACTAGGGTTGTTATCACTGAATAATTTTACACTAAAATTATGATAGAAAATTATAGCGAAAGCACAAAGATCAGAGAGAAAAAATCCATGAACAAGAGACACAAATTTATGTTCAATGAAATTTTCGGATTGAGAAATTTCGAGGACAAAACCAGTCCCTCAGCAAATTACAACTTCAAAAAAAAATTGGAAAATCTTCCAACTTACAAATCTGCAGAAACCCTAGCTGACATCACTTGTATAGCCCCCTTGCGTCAGCAATTCTCTTCACACGTGTGTTGTATAGACCTGCAATAAATGCTTCGTATGGTCTCACACGTGTGGTTGGATGGTCTAGTCATTGTATAGACTCGCACATGCGATACGACCTACAATAAATGCATTGTATAATCTGCACGTGTGGTTGTTCCTAGTGTTGTACGGTTCGGGAGTGTGGTACGAGCTGTACGGATCACACGTGCGGCATGTTCTTCTCTTCCTCTCACACGTGTGAGCTCACACATATGGCCTCCTCTCCTTGGCTAAAAAATAGAGAAAGAAAGTCCAAAAACCCTCGGCCAGATTTGCCAAAGTGAAGAATTTTCTTGCTGAAATTTGCAACCCCAATCTCCTTGGAAAGAGTGCTCACTCACTCATGCCAACACCATTATGGCAAAATTAGATATGTGGTCTCCTCACATTGCGTCTCCTTTTATAGGAGTCTAATGAGTGATTTTAGGAGCCCCTTCTAAACTCAACATTAAATTAGAATTGTTTATTCCTCCAAGTGGGTGCCAACCCCAACAATAACAATTCCAAACCCCAACTCTACATAAAAACGGTTTTCACAAAACAAAAATGAAATGTGAGTGCCAACAAAGATTCCCACATGCCCAACACCAAGGCCAATGTGAGAATAACTCCCTAAAGCTACATAAACATCAACACTCCCTCTTAGCGAGGGAGGTATTCTCAACCACTCCTAGTTTGTCTCTGAAGTAGACAAACTTCCCCTTCGCTAGGGGTTTGGTGAGAATATTTGAAATTTGCTCATATATGGAAATGTACTGGATTTTCACAGCTCCCTTCTGCACCTTGTCTTTGATGAAGTAATATCTAATGTCAATGTGTTTCGACTTGTCATGAAACAGTGGATTCTCCGAGAGTTTGACACAATTATGATTGTCACAGTAAATCACCATAGGCTCCAACACATGAACTGATAACCCTGCAAGAAGATTGAGAAGCCAAATAGCCTCACAACTTCCCAAACTAGTTGCCATATACTCTGCCTCTGCTAAACTGAGTGCCACGGAAGTATGTTTTCTACTGAACAAGAAACCATTGTTGATCCCGGGTTGAAACAACCACCAGAAGTGCTCTTCCTGTCAACTGCACTACCTAGCCAATCTGAGTCTGAATATCCATGCAGCCTCACTCCATCACCCTCGACATATCTCAAACCAAAATCCAACTGTACCCCGAAGGTACCTGAGCACATGCTTTGTTGCTACCCAATGCACCTACCTCGGCTCAACCATGAACTGGCTCAAGGTGTTGACAACAAAGCAAATATCCAGTCTGGTTTTGAACAAATACATCCACAAACCAATCAACTACCTATACATCGTGGGATCCACCAAGTCTGAATCTGAAGCCCCCAGCTTCTTCAAATCGATGATCATAGGTGTAGTCATGAACTTACGGTCCATCATCTCGAACCTCCTTAGTATCTCAACTATATACTTCCCCTATCTGAGGAAGATCTCACTCGATTGCTGCCACACTTCCAATCCCAAGAAGTAATGCATTAATCCAATATCCTTCATCTCAAACTCCGAAGCCAAAATCCTCTTGCAACTGGAAATGAGCTTCTCTACTCCTGTGAGGAACAAATCATCAACATACAACACCAATATAAGAGGATCCTCACCAACCTGCATGAGATATAGGTTGGGATCCGCTTCACTCTTGGTGAAGCCCATGCTTTGCAAATACTCGTCGATCCTCGAGTACCATGCCCTAGGTGCCTATTTGAGTTCGTATAAATCTTTCTTCAACCTGCAAACATGAGACTCCCTCCCATGTACCTCAAATCCCTAAGATTTCTCTATGTAGACCTCTTCCTCAATCACACCATTGAGGAATGTTGCCTTCACATCCATCTGATGTATCCTCCACCCCATAACTGAAGCAAGTGAAATCATAGTCCTGATAGAAGTATACCTGGCGACTGGAGAAAAAGTCTCATCATAGTCTACTCCCTTTTCTGGGAGAAACCTCTCGCCACAAACCTCGCCTTGTACTTCTCGATGCTACCATCTGCAGCATGCTTGATCTTATAGATCCACTTGGAAGTCACCACAGACTTCCCCTCTGGTCTTAGAACTACATCCCACACATCATTCTTCATGATGGACTGATACTCCTCCATCATGGCATCCTTCCAAACTTGCTAGCTTGCTTCCTCCTCAAAACTGGAAGGCTCGGAATCAATGACACTACTCATAAGGGCCACATAGCTTGAAAACCTTTGTGGAGGCCTACTCTCCTTGAAAGTGCCCTTGGGGGCGACATGCCTCTCTACATCTCTCAAAGTATCTTAAAGCCATCTAGGCCTCGCGTCCTCATCACTAGGAGGGTCCACTGGATCCACTGACTCCTCATGGTCTGAAGGTTGAACCCCTGTACTTGAAGGTTGACTCCCTCTAAGTTGCTCAAGGTTGACTCCTCTCTTCCACCAAAACTTGAAGGTTGACTCCCTCTAAGTTACTCAACCTTCGAAGCTACCTGCTCCTTGTCCTCTACCACTCTGTTGTTGCTTGCCATTACTCGCATAGGCTAGCCCTTTACCCTATACAAGTTGCTCTCTCTAAACCCTAGAACAAATGTTGTGTCTAAGCTAGATCCACTGGGCATGATCAACACTTGCCCATCCTGGAACAATACTTCAAAGCCCTTCTTCTCAATCGTTGAGACTGAGAGCACACTCCTCCTGAGTTATGGCACCCATAGCACATTCGTCACTCTCAACAAACCTCTTGACTCCATCCGAAATGGCACTGTTCCAGATCCTTGCACTGCATGCTTGGTCCCCATACCAAGTTCCACATACATATCTGAGTCAGACTCTGTGAAACTCTCGAACAAATCTCGTGCTCCTGTCATATGACATGTGGCTCCACTATGCACCAACCAAGTCCCACTATTGGAAACTGTACCAGAAAGGGAAAAGACCAATAAGAACTCCCTCTAAAGCATGTCTACAGCCTCATCCACCTCTGTTGATGATGTATGTTGCTCCCCTCTTCCTTTCTTCTATTGTTGACACTGTGAAGCATAGTGGCCTAGCTTATGACAAGCAAAACACTTGACCTTGCTAAGGTCCTTCCACTGCTCTAGAGATGCCTCTCCCCCTGGAGAACCATTTCCTCTTCCCTTCCTAGCATTAACAACTAGGGCCTACTTCTCTGGACTCTATCTAAGCCTCCTCGTGCATGCAATCGATCCACAGTCTGTCAAATGGTGGCAACTTCTCCCGTGCACAAATCCCTTGCACAAATGGTTTCCAAGACCCAAGAAAACCATTCAATGCCACATTCACCAACTCTGTGTCATCAACTGCCTCACCAATGGTTGCAAGTTGATCACAGATCTAAGTGATCCTCATGAGGTAGCTAGCAATTGTGTCTGATTTGGACATATGAACATATCGGAGCTTATGTCTCAAGATCAAATTCCAGTTTGCATTGTTGCTTTGGCACAAGCACACCAAAGCATCATACATATCCTTTGTTGTCTTCTTCTCGGAAATATGAGGAATCAGGTGATCCTTCACAATATCCAACAACCCCTGCTTGACCTTCACTTCCTTCTTCTTATGGGTTGCCAATTCCTGTGCATCGCTTGGATCTGGAACCACCATCTCAACATAATCCTTGAGATCATTCCCTTCCAAGAGCAAAAGGATCCTAGCCTTCCAGGCCCGGAAATTTGTGGCCCCCTCCAACCTGTCCTCAACTCTAAAAGTGCTCACCATCGTGTCCAAACAAGAGTACAAATCTGCAATAACAAATCTACAGCAACTTGTGTCTCAAGAGATGACTCCCTCTCTTTCTAGAACCTATGCTCTAATACCATGTCAATTTTTAATTATTCAATGTATTCAAATTCAGATCTGAAAATTACTTCCAAGTGACCTCAAACAGTAAATTAGGGATGTTATCACTGAATAAGTTTACACTGAAATTATGACAGAAAATTATAGCGGAAGCAAAAAGATTAGAGAGAAAATATCCATGCACAAGAGACACAAATTTTTGTTCAGTGAAATTTTCAGATTGAAAAATTTCGAGGACAAAACCAGTCCTATCAGCGAATTACAACTTCAACAAAATTCTGGAAAATCTTCCAACTTACAAATCTGCAGAAACCCTAGGGGATAGAAAACCTAGATGACGTCACCTATATTCCCCCCTTCGCTAGAAATTATCCTCACACGTGTTGTACGGACCTGCAATAAATGCACCATACTGTCTCACATGTGTGATTGTATGATCTGGCTATTGTACAGACTCACACGTGCGGTACATGCTACAATAAATGTGTCGTACAGTTCACACATGTGGTTGTTCCTACTGTTGTGCAGTCTGCACATGTGGTACGGACTATACGAATCGCACGTGCGACCTGTTCTTCTCTTCCTCTCACACATGCGGCCTCCTCTCCTTGGTTTAAAAATAGAGAAAGAAAGTCCAAAAACCCTAGGCCAGATTTTCCAAAGTGAAGAATTTTCTTGCTGAAATTTGCATCCCCAATCTCCTTGGCAAGAGTGCTCACTCACTCATGCCAACACCATTATGACAAAATAAGATATGTGGTGTCTCCGCACATTGCCTCTCCTTTTATAGGAATCTAATGAGTGAGTTTAGGAGCCCCTTCTAAACTCAACATTAAATTAGAATTGGTTATTCCTCCAAGTGGGTGCCAAGCCCCAAGAATAACAATTCCAAGCCCCAGCTCTACATAAAAGTGGTTTTCACAAAATAAAAATGCAATGTGAGTGCCAACAAAGATTCCCACATGCCCAACACCAAGGCCAATGTGATAATAACTCCTTGAAACTACAAAAACATCAACATATAGGTGATACAATAAGCACTTGTGCCTCTAAGATACCAAAGCACCCATTTCACTACTACCCAATTCTCTTTATCTGAATTTTCAATGTATCTACCGACAACACCAACTACATGTGAAATATCATGTTTTGTACATACCATCGCATACATTAAACTTCCTACTATTAAAGTTTGCAGCAGAGTGAGTCATTCTCCAAGACTGCCTTGTGTAGGCTGACTTGAGACTTGGAAAAGAGCCTTATTTGAGACAAGGAAAAAAGTCTTGTGACCTTTGTATAAGCAAAAGCCAAGACAAGAGTATATTGTTGATCAGTCTATTTGTGACAAGACTGAGTGACCTCTTGTGTTGAGGTATTGCCTTGTGTAGGAAAAAGTGGTGTGTGAGGTTCTCCTAGGCCAAGCAATTGACCATGCGTGGAGAACTAGATGATCACATCCTGAGACAAATGATCTTTCTCATACATGAGATGCAAATGATGTATATGTGATGAGCTAGTATGATGGCATGTGAGACCATGGATTCCATGAAAGATTTGTGATTGTTGGAAGAAATAAAAAGAGTTGTTGTAGAAAAGTTCAATTCTCAAAGAGTCGAGTTGTCAAGTCAAGTCATAAAGTTGAGTCATGCAAAGACGAGTTGTCAGAGAGTCGAGTTGGTAAGTTGAGTTAACTAAGTCTGCATGTAAAGTTGAGTTGGTAAGTTAAGTTACAAAGACGAGTTGTCAAGTCTGCATGTAAAGTCGAATTGGTAAGTTGAGTTACTAAGACGAGTTATCTTAGTTAAGTCAAGTGATGAAGATGAGTTCCATAGTGAGTTATGGAGAAATAATTATTATCAATAGAACTCCTCAGCGCTTGACAAGGACACATTGAATACTCGTTGAAGTCAAATCGAAGAAGGAAGCTCTGTTGCTCGTGGGATCTTTGCAGCAACGAAAGTTTGCTTTCAAGTTTCGGGCTGCGAACTTCTACCAAAATTTGAGCTAGCTTTAAAGATAGATCTGGACAACAAACTCTCATGGTTGTAAGCCTATGTGGCTGTGGTAAATTTGTATCTACTCCTAGCTCATTCGTTTGCTAATAAGAAAGATCATTTGCTGGTTTTTTCCCTCAAGCTTGAGAGGGTTTTTCCAGGGTAAAATCCTTATGTTATCGTGCATGTTTCTATTCTATTTATGTTCATGTATCTCTACATATTCACTGTGAATAAATTATAAATCAACAAGAAGTATTTTTTAAGAAATATTACAGATATGAACTATATTTAAATTTCAACATGGTATTAGAGCCATGGGCGTGTAGTCACTCAATTTTGCAGCAAGCTTGAGCTCATGCAGGGTTCTTGGAGAGGATTATTTAAAGAGCACAGTTCAGATTTGTTGAAAAGTTACTACAGAGATGACATCGATCTCAGTGAAGGTTGAAGACAGGCTTGAAGGAGCTTCCAACTTCAATATTTGGAAGGTAAGGGTTTTAAATATTTTTTAAGAGAATGATTTGGACAGTTTCGTAACCAGTGTAGTAGAGGAACCTAATTCAAATGCAATAAGGGAAAAATTTAAGAAGAATCGGGAAAAGGCAAAATGAATAATTTTTTATTAAGTGAAGGACAATATTATGCCAGTAATAGATCCTTTAAAGACTGTGAAGGAGTGCTTTGACACTCTAACATAATTGTATGAGAAGAAGGCGCCCAATCAGAAGAGGGTTCTCAAGAACAGGATGTGAACTCTTAAGATGGAGAAGGATGATACAGTAGCATCCTTCTTCACCAAGATCTCACAAATCAGGGATCAATTGCTAGTGATTGGTGTACCAGTTGATGATGATGACTTGGTACAGACTGTTGTTGATGGTCTCCCGCCCTCTTGGGAGGTCTTCCTATCCGAGGTAAATGCAAGAGAGACTCAACCTAAATTTGAAAGACTGTGGCATGATTGTCTTCAAGAAGAAGGTAGGATTCAATGCAGAACCTACTCCTCAAAAGAAGACAATATTGCATTGACAACGACAACAAAGAAAGGGAAAAGATTCCCTGCTCAAATGAAATTCTCTATTCAAAAGGAGAAAGATAGTGGTGGTTACAAATGTAAGGAGTTTGACATTTCAAGGGTGAGATGCTTTAACTGTCAAAAGAAAGGTCACTTTGCCAGGAATTGTCCCAAATTGAGAAAAGGACATAAGGGTAAGTTTCATGCTATTGTTGTTGTTGAAGAGGAAGGAACTTACAGGAGGAAGCCTAGAGAGGTTTCTAGTGATCAGGAAACAAGAAAATAATATTACCTTGTTTCATCTCTCACGGGAATTGTGACAGATAGTGCAGAATCTTGGTTAGTGGACAGTGGTGCCTCCAAGCACATGACAGGGAACAAAGAAACTCTAGCTAACTTTAAGAATGTAAAGTTTTCTTCTCAAGTTGAGCTGGGAGATGATATGAGCTATGCAATTAAAGGAACTGACTCAACATCATTTCAGCTAGAATCAGGATTTATATTGCATATTGAAGATATCTTATATGTTCCAGGATTGACGAAGAATCTTATCTCAGTTGGGATTCTGAAGGATAAAGGTCACAGGGAGATCTTCTTGGAGAAGAAGGCTCTTTTATGGCCCAAGGATACAGAGTTCAGTTTAGCCATTGTTATTGTAATTGTTATCGCACAGTTTGTAGGAAGGGTTTAGGTAGCTTGAGTCAAGGCTTAAAACCGACGTAACAGGAGCTTCCCCACCCACTGTCACCTCGATGGGGGGCTCTTTCTATTTAGGATGGCTAGTCCAAGGGAGACGTCCCTATGTAATCTGGGTTTCTGAAGGGCTAAAGGGGTAATGGACCAAGTTAAAGAATCCCTTTCACAGATTACAGCCAAGGATGAGATAGTCAAAGGAGATGTTCCACTGATGAGGCACCTGCTTGCGAGGCAAGACAAACAAAGCTAGAAAATGTGCTTGCAGTGGGTTAGTACTTCATAATATCAATGACTATCCTCAAATATACATATGAGCAATGATTAGATATAATTATTGACGAAGTCAATGATTATTAAACAAAGATAAATAACTTATATCACTTCTTCAATAAGTACAAAGATAAAGGCATTCAATGTGTGAAATCAAGTCCTTTATATTATCACAATGCAAATCTGCTCATATATATATATGTTTGTTGCGTCACAATTGCAGATTGGAGTGACGTCAGTCCTAATCTATGCTAGTTTTGGAAGGCAAAAGGTGAACGTTTTGCTCAATAAACCCAAGAAGATAAACTATGATTCAATGCCAACCAAATTACAAAGTTTTGCACTTAGATTAGGATCAAAAGAGAGTTGACGTCACAAGTAATATTGCTGCTGCAAGAGGTGACGTCAGCCCTAGAATTAACTTAGTTTGAAAGACAAAGAGTAAAACGTTTTGT
>ML869564.1:0-11757 GCA_009831015.1 Picea engelmannii | reverse complement strand
TTATGCAAGATCAAGTCATGTATGTTTAGACTAATGTAAAATGGAGCAACATCACCAATATCATCTCGACCATCTACTTCAGGTCCAAACATGAGTTCGGGTTGATCATTGGTAAGGTTCACAGTGTCTGAGTGATTTGTTGATCCAATGGTTAAGGCATTCGTGCCTCTGTCAGGTTCAATGGTCAGTGCTTTAATCACTTGTGAACGATAAACCTCTTTGTTCATCAACTCTGAAAGTGGGATGGGAATTTTTACTTTGGCTAATTTCCCCTCAAGGCTGAAGGTTGTAGGCACTCTTCCTTGTCTCATCAATTCTGGTTTTTCCACCATGCTCTTCTGGCTAGAAGTACTTGGTCGATTAACAGGTGGAACCTCAGGATGCAATGATCTTTTCAGAATAGTAAGGTTTTTCTTCACAGGAACTTCGGCAGTATTCTTCTCAGGAATCTTCTCGTCAAATGGCTCAGAAGCCTTCTTGGTTTCAGTCACCTTCTTCGTTTCAATCGTCTTCTTTGGGGAACATCCTTCTGTCTTTTTACTCCGTAGATTATACTGCCGATGTACCTACAAAATGGCATTTTCGAATGCATGTTGTTCTTCATCTTCAAGTTCTTCACTTACATTTGTTTGATTGAGAAGGAAAAGTTCTTGTTCTTCTTGGGTGAGGAAAATAGCTTCGTTATCGTGAATACCCATGAGATTTATGTGAGTATCCTCTAATTCCTCAATCACTTCCTCCCCTTCATCAACATAATTTTCTTACAGGGGACGTTTGATCTATTGATCCAGACCTCTCTGTTCTCTTTGATCCCTAGGATCTCTCTGTCTGATTTAAGGAGGGTTTCTCCTAAAGTTAGGGTTCTGAACCTGAGGAGCTGGTGGGTTTTCTCTCGGAGGATTTTTGTCTGACACAGTAAGTATTTCTATCATTATTTCCATTTCTCTGGCCAAAGAATCCAATTTGGAATCTGAGGTTGATGTGGAAGGTTCCTCTTTGATTGTGACTCTCCTTTCTGACCTATGACGTGCCCTTTTTGCCAACAAGTTGGCCTCCACACTTATCGCACTTTTCTGCATATCTTCCAGGGTGGTAGAATTTCTTTCTCTTAACTGGTATGACATGTCATCATCAAAACCATCAGGGAATTTTATCAATGCCAAACCCTGTGGAGGTTTGATTTCAGCTGGGATTGCATTGTACAGGTTATTGAAATGAGTGCAGTAATCTTGTACTGTCTCACCTTGATTTCTTCTAATATTTTCATATTCTGACAAGATTTGGAGAGGGTTTTTCTTTACCTCCCATCTGTCTCGAAAACTACTTTGGAATGCGGTAAGTTCAAGGATGGAGGAAACACGAAAACATTTGTACCATTTTTTAACATCACCTTTCAAACTTTGGGCAAACAATCTCATTTGAACGTCAGCTTCATCTACTTCATGGAAATCATAATAATCATTCATTTTATCTATGTGTTGTTGTGTGCTCAAAGGTCATGTTGCATTGAACTGTGGAAGTCTTGTATGATAGTATTTGGGCATGGCATGAAGAGGTGCAACCAACACCAAGGGAGAATATCTAGCTGCCATGACGGGTGGAGGAGGTGGGACGACATCCTAGATGATCGGCGAGGTAGCGACTGAAGACGAGGAAGAGGAGGGAATGGATAGAACAGAGGGAGTGATTTGCGGTTTCGAAGTGGGAGACAAACCTTCATGGGTTCAGGGTTGTGTTGGAAACCAACTCATTTTTTTTTAATTTACCTTAAAAAGATGCCTACACCCAATTTGTCTTCTAACGACAAATCATTGTCGCATTTTGCAACTAGACTTTTGTTTTATTTTTGCGAAAATTACAATTTGATATCGATTCAGTTTTCACAACTGAAGGTGTGAAAACCCATCTATCGTTATTTGGACCATCGTAATCTTTTATTAATTCCCTGAAAGACACTTTACCATTGGCCTATCATATGACTGCAAAGGTTCTTTCAAACTATGTCCATTTCATTTTGATTTTGCAAGTCGATTTATAAGCCTTTTAAGCATGAAAATTTATTTTGGTCCTATAAGGGTTATAATTGATTTTGGTTTTATGTGCTTATTACTATGAGCTTTTGACTTGTTGAATGTATGAGACCTTTTGTTGCAATGCTCTAATAAACTTTGAAACATTGACTATTCAACAAAGCGCATTGTTAATATTATGAGTTTGATTTAACATGGAATGGCACTAGTCTAAGTTTTACAAAGGCGCATTGGTTAATCTTTCGGATTTCAATTTTATGGTTTGAATCGTTGATTGGCTCATTATTTTATTGGCTTGATTTTACATTGAGCGACCATAGTTTCAATATATACATCAGCATATTGATATGATTGTCCACCGTTTAAAATTTGGGTTGGCCGAATTATGTTGAATGTGGTTATGATTGATTGAACAGGGTTGGTACTATTCCATTAATGTTTCGCATGGCGGTGGTAGTCCCTCCACCTTTGCATGCATACCATTAATCCCTGCCTCTTTGAGTGTTGCAACTGTTATCCGTGAGCATTTTCGACCCTGTGTATCGTTTTTTATTCAAACCCTACCATGCTCAGAAGTTATGGCTCTGGTTGTGAGGGCCGAGCCCAACGGGTGCCAAGCTCTGCTGATGTTTGATGGTGCTTATAGCGACCTGGAAAAATATGGATGGCTCTAGTTCATAAGGAAATTTGATGGGTATAACCTTGTTGTGGCTCGACAATTTGCATTATCATTCGATGGCTGCCGAGCCAAAGTAGGTGATGTGCAACTTGAAATCACTGAACAATTTCTTAGCTCGGTAACTAGCCTACCTGTTATGGGACAGAAGTGGTCGAAAATCTACAAGGTGGATAATGTCCCATGGACATTGTTATTTCAGTCTCGGGCGGTGAACTCCTGCGACAGGGGCCTGCCTGCGAAAATGTTAAAACCTCGCTGGTATGATCTCCTAATGGTAATCAAGCAATTTGTTACCTGCGAAGGCAGGTACGGGTTTGTTGTTCTGTGTCACCTTCGTTTATTGATGGTTTTTATGTTTCGAACTTAGCATGCCCCACTATCTACACAGAATTTTGTTCAAGATGGCCAAGCGGTACAAACGCAGCCAGGTCGATACCAGCCTCTTCCATGTGGGATTGATTAAAATGTGTATGGTATACGAGTTGGGATTATGTCGGGACTGTTGGGGTGATTTTCTTATTCGTAATGGTTTTCAAGAGTCCAACCCACCACAGTTTGATAAGCCTATGATGACCGAGAGAAATCATACCCCTGTACCCTATAGTGTTTTGCTACCCAAACCTCTACCCGATCCCCCTACTAGCTTGCCCATGTCTGTGACCAAACAAGTCGAAATTGCTAAGCCTATAGTCAATCGGCCTAAAGCTAAAGCTAATGTTAATGGCAAAGGCAAGAAAAACTCTCGCTTAATCTCTCACATGGCGAGAAATAGGCCTAAAACCCCTGCCAACTCTGACCCTATCGTGGTCAGCGAAGACTCTGATTCTGAAATCGAACGATTTCTCACCAACGAGTATCCTTACTCAGAGGGTTTATGTGACAAGCCTGCGTATGATTTCGTCAAGATTTCGCCACCTTGTCTGCGGGATAATCCTAAGTTTCCTGGCATTGAACTTCATCAATGAACCCTCGGTGAATCATCAAAAAACCCTGGTACCCCATGCGATCAGTGTGGGTTATGGTTGGAGAGATATTACACCGATGTGCCGATGTTGCAAACCAGAATCCGTGATTTAGAAAATCAAGTGGCTAAGCTCACTGGTCATGAGGCAAAGGTGCAACCCTCTGACAAAAAGCAATGAACCACTGGTTCGATCCTATTCAAGAATGTCGAGTCAGCCACGGCTATTGTCAATTCAAAACTGGCATAATCTCAGCGGTCTAGCTGGTATAACCCTCGCTCATTTATATGGCACATTCGTGAACTCTGTGTGTATTATTGACTTGTTCGATTACATAAACATGCATTGTTGTATATGATTTGATTTGTTAAATCGAATTTTGTTTATAGTTTGAGTTCGATTTGGTTTTGATTTTAGTAATCAAATGCTAGATTTGTTTGATTTAAATTTGTTACGATTGAAGGCTCTGTTGTATCTATTATAGGCAAATTGTTTTGCAACATTTTGAAACACAATCTATATGGTAATTCGAATTGGTTATGACACACCTACAGTGGTTATCTGCTGCTTGCATGTAACTTTGACCAGCCTGCATATGATTTCGATGTTGTTTAAAAAAGGGGCTTTGTTTTATATTGAGAATCGATGCAAATCATAACAATAACCCGACTTCTAGCCAGTCAATTTGTAAGGCAAATCGACCCTGTTCTGTTGCGAAATTGAATGACACTATATTTTTAGTCACAAACAAAGTTGTAAAACAAAACAACATGCCCAGAACAAAAATTCATCCATAATTGTCTTAAACCCGATCTTGTTTGATTGCTGTTCAGGTTACGATTAGCAATGTTGTTCGATTTTGACTGTGTCATACCCAACAATTATAGTAGATGATGATTTTGGTCAAGATTGTTACACATGTTTCGTTTAAATGTGTATCGTAACAACTTTCATTTATTTGATCAAAATAGAATGAATATCGTGCTGAATCTTTACAACCTTTCTATCGTTACTATTGATTGAAATGATATCTATATTGCTACAGCTGTAACGTATGTTTGATGTTCAAATCATATCGATTATAGTTAGGTTGTGGCAAATCTTATTTGATATGGTTACTATCTTGTTTGATTATGATTATTGATTACGATTATATCGTATCTCATTCGAACTTGATTCAATGTCCAATTTCGACCTGTCAAAGTTTGACCATACTTTATGGTAACTAAAGACAAAAGCATTTTGGTACTCTATTTCAATTGAATTTATTTGGATGCGATTTGATTTAAATGATAATTTCAATTGGATTATTAGTGACTTGTTTTGAGGATTATTAAAATATGATTCGATTTGATTTTATCTGATTGAGATCTGGTCCTGTTGGCTATTCTTGACTAGCTACAAAATCAGATGATTCTGTAGCTGAGTCTGTGTAGTCAAAATTTTATTGTTTTCTTAATAAAATATTCTTCTAACTTGATTTTTGGTGTCTATTGCAGGTAGATTTGAATTGGCAATAGATATGAGGAGCAGTTGGAGGATATCTTAAGGATTTCACCTGCATTTTTAGTTACTTAGTTTAAGGGATTTTGGGATTATTCCCAGATTGTGTAAAACTATTTACTATTATTCACAAGGATGTTTTACCTTATGAGAAACTTATATAAGCTTATGATTTTTGTAATAAAAAAAACATCCTCAGTTGTGGGAGAACAAGGATATGTAATTTTGTTACAGACTGGAGCATAATTGATGTTTTGTCATAGCTTTTTCTTTTCAATATATCAACATTGTGTTTCAAGTTTTGTATATCATTTTGTTTATGGTTTAGTATTACTTTGTTATCTAAATCAAATGCAAATGATATAATTTCTTTACTGTTATACATATCTTGTTTCCTCCATAGAGATAAAGGACATAACAGTTGTTGATTCAGTTTATGAGTGATAGCTTTGTCTTCTTCATAGATTGAATTGTTATATAAGTTTTCTGCATAATAGGTTTCCCTTATTGCAGAGATTTATCATCATAAGATTGTTATGATTTTATTTTATGTCTTGTTTGTCCTGTAAAAACACTTCAAGGAGCAACATAGCTGATCGTTTACGAGAAGCTTAGAGACTAAATGGTGTGAATTTCTTCCTCCAACCAGCTTAAGAAGAAATCATACACAGGCAGACTTGGAGTGTTTCCAGGTCAATTAGATAGATGTTTATTGTTTTGATTAAGTAGTATAATATAAATGATAGTTTAGTTAGATTTATATTACATTGTTTAATTTCAGTAATTATATTAGATTGTTTAATTTCAGTAGTTTGTGTTTCCTTTTCATAAATACAAAAATAAAAAAAGAGATCCTTGGCTGTCWCAGGGCAGCGAATACATATGATTTTTGCAGGTTTTAATCAAATCTGTAGTTTGTCCATAGTGTACATTTGTGAATAAGGAATATCMCAACTGATAATTAGATAGTTGATTTGAGTTATTATAATCATAATTAGTATTTTRTATATATAATAGTTAGTAGTATATAGTTAGATTAGTGTAGTTAGTTTAGTTTGCTTTATTAGTTTCTRGTTTCCTTTATTTTAGTTAGTKTTCTTGTATTCAGTTATAGTTTAGTTTGTTTTAKTTAGTTTAGTWAGATTTCTTAGCTCAGATCATTCCTCTCTGGTTTTCATAGGAKACCTTAGAGCGGCCAACGRAGCYGTTAAACTCGTCAGGGTGGTCCATTCCAAACGRCTTGGGTTATTTAGACAACCCCGGACCRGTTCCACTCTCCCAGTTGACGGACGRKCAATTTCGCCCGTCAACAAATGGCGCTAGAAGGAGGGCMAAACTAAATTGATGGCACGAGGTGGTCGCAAGACTCCTCCACCCCCTAATCGCTSCYCTATAGTGACTAGAAGCCGTTCATTTGATAGTATTCCCCCYYRAACAWCAACTACTTCAAYCGAAGATCCTCAGATCAYAGTTGAGCCARCAACCCCTAATCCTACAGGTGGCGATATAMAAGAAATTTTTAGACAATCTCTTATCAAATCACACAAAGCCTTTGCTAKTCTTAGGCAACCAAATCGCCCRTGGGGTCAACCTTTAGACTTCTCAGAAGTCAGAGAACAACTAGGTGATATAGACCTTACTGTGAATCYTACAGATCCAAAMACAAATMCTGCTGCAGGAGGATCTGGGATACCTCCTTCACCACCTCCCTCATCTCCTTCCTCTTCTGACGAAGGCAAACCACCTTCTCAGCCTTCCACACCTAATTCCCCAATGGAAAATCAGAACAACCCTGCTAGACCTTGGTTGGACCAGGATGCTGTAGCTGTACCTGGAGCCCAAAACCCTTTACCTAAACACCCGGAGAAATGGCTTCCTAAGTTTGATCCCGATTCAAAACAGATAGCTGAAGACCATATCAAAAAATTTATGTTAGCCATCAGACTCCGTAACGTAGAACATGAAGATGTTGTCTGTAGGTTGTTCCCTTACACCTTTGAGGGTAATGCGTCCACTTGGTACTTTGCCCAACAACCTCACACTATAGTGTCCTGGGAAAAATTTGAGTCATGCTTTTTGGAAAAAAATGGAGATGGTAAACCTCCTGAAGTCTTAGTCATGGATCTTTCAAACTTAAAAATGAATGCAAAAGAAAAAGTTAAAGATTTTAATCAAAGATTTTTAACACTTAAGAATAGAATCCCTGCAGACTCGATGCCTGCTGAGAGACTTGTAATAGCTTACTACACTAAATCTTTACATCAAAGTATAGCTATTTGGGTGAAAAGATCCAAAAAGGCCACGTTACTAGAAGCCTTTGAAGAGGCTACTCAAATTGAAAAATACATTCTTATTCTTAAGGATTCTTCTAGCAACGAAACTGAGACTGTCTCTTCTTCCAAGAAAAAGATTGATATTCTTCCCAGACCTACACAAAACAAAACTCAATCCGAAAACTCTAATTTGGAAAATTTAACCAAAGTTGTACAAAAGTTATCTAATCAAGTTATAGACTTAAGAAGGTCGACCGAAGAAGCTTCTTCGAGCAAAGGACCCTACAAACCTCCTTTCCGAAATCCTTTTCCCCCAAACCGGCCTAACCCAAACTCTGAAGGCTTGAACCTAGAAAGTTTGCAATGTGCTCTACAGACAATTCTAGGAGCCCAAGATGACTTAATCCCTCCTGACATTCCTCAAGAGGAAGTCGAGCAGGAAACAACCCAAGAAGAAGAGTCTTCTCCAAATATATTTGGTCACCTCTCTGATAGTATCTTTCAAGCTAACTTTGAGACTGTGCACCCTTACAATACTAGGAGCAAGACTGCGAACAAACCTCCTGCCGAGAACGCTACAACTTTGCCTCCAAAGCCATCTAAGTCAGCAGAAATTAAATAGAGTAATGCTAGCCCTAAAATAGATTATGATGTTGTTGAAGACCTTAAGAAATTATGGGCTAACATTTATATCTATGAGTTGTTGAAATTCCCATTTTTGTTACAGAAGATGTTGCAAAATATTTTAGATAATGGCAAGAATGGTAATTCAAATGGTAATAAGGTTGTTCAAAGCAAAGTTCCGCAGAAGACTTCCACAAAAAATAATCCTGATCCTCAAGATAAAGGAAGCCTTCCTGTACCAAATGTAAATAATGTAAATAACAATGTAAATAGTGTAAATAATTCAGATAAAGTAGTCTTAGAAAATGCCAGTAAGAAACCTCAAGCTACAACTCTAAGTACTCGCAAGAATGTTCCTCCTTTTCTTTTAACCTTTGAAATCTTCAACAGAAATGTGCATAATTGTATGGTTGACTCAGGAGCATCCTCAGTCTGCCAAAAGATTAATGCCGAAGTAGAATCATCTTCTTTGAAAATTATACAACTTGATAGAACAGATGTTAAAGTCATAGGCGAATTGAAAAACGTATTGATTATATTATCGTCTAATCCAAAGGTTCATCAAGTTATCGATATAATTGTGGTTGATATTCCAGAAGTGTATGGTATGTTTTTGAGCAGGGACTGGTCGGAGCAGTTACATGGTTACTTCGCGACAGACTGGTCTCACTTGTGGCTTCCAGAAAACGGCAAGCCCAACAAAATTAAGGTGAATCGTGAGCGTTACCTCAAGTTCACGGTAACAGACTTGAATGACCCCAATGAACCATATACATCTCCGGCTGATCCACCTGAAGTCCAAGGGATGGACACCTACTTCAGAAATTTCATGGCTGAAATTTCACCTATCAACAATCCAGAACAGCAGTTCGAGATCTTAGCATGTACGCAACCAACAGCTTCTATCCAACAATCCGGTGAGCCTGATAAGAATCAAATTTGGTCTTTATATTTCGATGGTTCCAAGTCTAAAGAAGGAGCTGGCGCAGGCTGCATCATTATTGATCTGACAGGTAATAAAACATTATTAGCTTGTAGATTAGAATTTGAATGTACTAATAACATTGCAGAATATGAGGCTTTATTACAAGGTCTCAGAAAAGCCTTAGACATGCGCATTCAGAATCTAGTTGTATTCGGCGACTCTGAGATAGTGGTCAGACAAGTGAGAAATTCTATACATTGTCTTACCCCGCATCTCAAATGTTATCAGTCTGAGGTATGGAGTTTAATGAACAAATTTTCTTCTTTTAATATAAATTCCATTCCTAGATCAAGTAATGCTGAAGAAGATTTACTTGCTAATGTTGCTTCTAAACTTCTTCCTACAGAACGCATTCTCCAAACGCATTCTCCGTGGAGCTATTGTTTCGACCATCTGTTCCTGACAATATCACGAATTGGAGAGTATTCAACGATGATCAGCAGATCATTAACTTTCTGCACATGGAAGAAACCTTCCAAGGTGCTGTGATAGATGAACAAACGCATGATGACAATTTGCATGACTTTACGGTAATACCTAATCCGAAATATTTTGAAGCTCTATCGGACATGGTAAATTCCTTACCCAAATCTGTTGCTAGATTAGAAAAGTTTTATGATTTTGAAGATAAATTCAAAAAAATGGTTAATTGTAAAACCAACAGTTCCTCATTAACATATGAAAAAGTCAATTTAGGAACTAGTGAAAACCCTCAGTGTATCAACTTAGGCTTGGGATGTTCTAAACAAGAAAAAGTTGCTTTTGTTAAGTTATTTAAAGAATTTAAGGATGTCTTTTCTTGGACTTATGAAGATCTTAAAACGTTTGATCCTAAAATTATACAGCATGTCATCCCGATGAAGCCCCAAACCTTGCCTTTCCAACAGAAGCTGAGGAAAATGCACCCCAAACTAGAACCGACCGTACAAAAAGAATTGAATAAAATCCTAAGTGCTAAAATAATTTTTCCTGTTAGACACACCCAATGGGTATCCAACCTCGTCTCGGTGCGGAAGAAAAATGGAGAAATTCGACTTTGTGTCGATTTCCGGAACCTCAATAAAGCGTCTGATAAAGATAATTATACTGTCCCTCCTATGGAACAGATACTTCAACAAGTATCTGGTTCCGAGAGGCTATCCTTGTTGGATGGTTTCTCTGGATATAACCAAGTCTTAATGTCTCCGTCAGACCAGTTAAAAACTACCTTCCGTACTCCGTGGGGCACTTATGCTTATCGCAAAATGCCTTTTGGATTGATTAATGTTGGTGCTACCTTTCAGAGAGCAATGGATATTTCTTTTCTAGGCTTGATCAATCACTCTGTAGTAGTCTACTTATATGATGTGACCGTTTATTCTAAAAACAAAGATGATCATCTGACTCACCTATGAGTCGTTCTGCTACGATGTCGTAAATTCGGCATCTCCTTGAATCCTAAGAAGTCCATCTTTGCAGTAGAACAAGGTAAATTACTAGGATTCATTATATCTAGTGACGGAATGATTATTGACCCCGAGAGGACACAAGTCATCACTAAACTTCCCCCACCTACCTCCAAGAAATCTATGCAGTCCTTCCTTGGCCAGATCAATTTCGTGAGAAGATTCGTCCCCAGCTTCTCCGAAATGGTCAGACCTCTCCAGAACCTGATAAAGAAGGACACCCTATATCACTGGGGACCCACTAAAAACCAAGATTTTAACGATATAAAGAAGGCCATAATTGATGCTCCGTCTCTCATGAGCCCTGATTTCTCTCAAGACTTTACACTCTATACTTTTTCCTCTGATCGTTCCTATGCCGCAGTCCTAACTCAGAAGAATTCCGAGAATAACAAAGTACCCATCGCTTTTATGAGCTCCACTTTCAAAGGCGTTGAACTTAATTACCCAGCAGTCGATCGGCAAGCCTACGCTGTCTTCAAGGCAGTTAAGCATTTCCGGTCTTATCTTTTGAAGTCAAGGAAGAAGGTCATTCTCCCTTACCCTGTCGTTAGGAAATTGTTAGTGAAAAAAGAGTTAGGAGAGAAAAGAGCCAACTGGGTCACCTCCTTGCAGGAATTTGACTTAGAAATCACCCCAGCTTAGATCGTGAGAGGCCAAGGGTTGTGTAAATTGGTAGTTGATTCGGAAACTGAACAACAAGAAGATAATGACACGTCACACTTAGAACGACATGATCATAGTATGGTCTGTTGTACTCAAAACCTCGTAAGTCCTTGGTATGACGATATTAGACACTATCTTCAACATGGATCAGCACACCGTCATCTTGACCCTGCCAAAAGAAGATCATTGAGACTAAATTCTGCCTCCTTTGATCTAATTAATGATATATTGTTTCGTCATAATTTTGATGGCATATTGATGCGTTGTCTTAAGAAGGACGAAGCAAAAAAGGTCTTGCTTGAGTTGCATGCAGGTGAAGTTGGTGGTCACTTCGGTGGCGATACCACTGCTCATAAAGTCTTAAGATCCGATTATTACTGGCCAACACTTTTTAGAGACGCCCACACCTTGTGCCGAAAATGTATCATTTGTCAGAAAGTGTCAGGACGATTGCAAAAACCAGCCTTCCCTTTGCAACCCGTTACAGTCGATTCTCCTTTCCAGCAATGGGGCCTTGATATCATTGGTCCTATTAACCCTCCATCCTCACAACAACACAAGTATATTGTGACAGCCACTGATTACTTTAC
>WSFP011442809.1:0-20493 GCA_009831015.1 Picea engelmannii | reverse complement strand
CTCAAGGAGATCATGGATAGGTGGAGAAGGAATTTAATCTAGTGATCAATATAGGTCAAAGCGAAGAGAGAACATGGGAATTCGCAAGAAGATATGCTAGATCAGATCCACAACAATAGTTACAGAATTGTACGCACTCTATACTGAGGACATACATGTGTGTACACATCCTACAGGAAAAGAAAGTGCATATGTACGTGGGTTACAATGGGGAAAGGACCGTAAAATTGTTTAGACTTGATTGTACTGGATCATAAAACTAAATAGGAGTTACTAGTGTTTGCAAGTGTTGTCTATATTTTTTCATATTTCTCCTTCGACAATTTTCCTGGTAAGGGAGTCCTTGTAAGTTTTGATATTATTCAAGGGTAGAATATCTTTGTGTATCATGTATGAGATTTGGTTTCCAGTAATGCTTCCACTATTTATTTGAGTTAATTATTGTTGCAAGTGTATGTTGTTTTCTGAGCTACTAATTTGATTTACACCAAGGAAATCACTATACAACAAGATACCTTGGTGCCAGGATTAGAATAATAACATGGTATTAGATCATTCACTCTGAGAGGGAGCCAGATTTCAGATTCACAATAGTTAGCAGCAGATATTTCAGATATACAAGAAAATCTCAACAGATGTATAACCAACAATAACAAATCAAGGGTTTTATTTTAGGAAAAGAATCATACAGAGGTATAAATTTCTTTCTCTAGTTGTACAGAGTTGTATGCCGGTTGTAGTAGCCCAGGACCATACATTGGTTGGAAAAGCACAAATTGCGTACATATGTGGGTTGCATTGGTAACATTTGCATATAAGATTGAACAGGTCAGTACATGGGCAGTTTCAAGACCGTACAAGATCGTACATGAAAATACACATACATGAAGAGGTAAGGCTATCTCCATAACAATTTTGAATATTGGAGTGAATCTATAAAAAAGGAACAAGAAGATCAATGATGTAAGCACAATGCTCCACCCTAGGTGCGACCAAAAAATATCCACTCACACAATTTCTCGAGCATGCTAGTAGATACTTATAGTGAGGTATGGTGGAATTTGTGTGTTGCCTACAGATGTCATTTCAACATAGAGTTGGAAAAACATGTCCTAAAAAATATTCTTGAGATAGATCTTGAAAATTGGAATTTATGTGTTGCTTGCAAACATCTATATTTCCATTGGAAGGTGGGAGAATGTAAGAAAGGTAAGAGCAATGTTAAAATACAAGGGGTCAAAAGTTAATCTAGGATGTTGTTGGATTGATATCAAATAATAGGGGTCACACATTCATGGGCATTTGGCATGCCCATAAATAGAGAAAATATACTTTATATTGGATAATCTTGTTGCACACATGGGTGATGCAATGTATAAAAATAAACCCAAGATTTTTCTCCTTTGAGTGGATAGGAAGGAGAAGGAAAACATCCTTTGTAACCATAATTCAAAGATAAACATTTGAAATTCAGTTATTTTGATATAAGGAGTGGAGCACCTATCAAGACTGCTAAGAACAACATTTTTCTAATCTCTAACAAAATCTTATTAAATGCATCTCCAATATTTTTATGTAAGAGATTCAAACCACTTCCTAAATTTTATATATCCGTGATATTCTTATGGAAATTGTTGGTGACACTACAAAAACCAAGCAAAAAGGCCCTACCATAACCACAAATTTATGCTTATTTCTTTACTTTGCACTATGTCCAAGAACTATTCATTTTCCTAGGATGATATAGTACTTTGGAATTATAGAGCTATTGTATTTTAACCTAAGGGTAATCAATTCTCATATAAGGTTGTGCTCACTACAATCATGATGTTATGTAATTTGGGTTTTTAATATCAAGAGTGGGACACCTATCAAGATTTTCAAGAACAACAATTTTTTTGGTGTCCCTGACAATATTACTAAACAAATCTCCAAGGTTGCCATGCAAGAGATGCAAACCACTTTCCAAATTTTAGATATCGACGATATTCTCATAGAAATTCTAGGTGATGCTACAAAAAACAAGTAACAAGCCTCTACGATAACCATAAATTTATGTTTATTTCTTTACGTTGCACTATGTCCAAGAATTATTCATTTTCCAACGATGACATAGTACTCTAGAATTATAGAGATGTTGGATTTTAACCTAAGGGATATAATTTCTTGTATAAGGTTATTCTTGTTACAATCATAACGTTATGTTATTTAATATTCACACAATTAACACAATCTCAATGATGACATCTTATGCACATTGAATTGAAAAAATAATTTCCATTTCCTTATCGGAAAATCTTTGCATATCCTCCATATGGCTTAATTGATACTATTTTTCATACATGAAACAATAATTTGTGCAATTATTTTAGATTTCCAACCAATGCGCCAATAACTTCCTCATTATAAAAGGAATGGAGAGCGGGAGTGATCCGAAAATAATCTTTAAAGACTTGGTTAAGTTTTAATCATGTGTTCAATTACCATTTGGGAATTGAGGAAAGAAGAATAACTTAATGAGATATTATAACAGCCATCATAAAGAAGTGCAGATAAGAATATAAGCATAAATAACAACAAACCATAACAACAATGTTGTTAACTGAGTTTGGCAAGATTGTCCACGTCTCCGAGCCTTTGTCTTAGTGGGTGAGGCTTTCTTATTTCTCTTCAATGCTTCAAAAATACATCATAAATGTATCAAAAGGATTAAAAATTGACCTGGTTTTGTTCTGATCGACCTCAAGAATCCAACACAACTGACGATAATGACAAAGGTTGAGCGTAGTGTTGACGGGCGAAATTGACTGCTCGTCAACTAGAAGAGTGAATCTGGTCCGGGGTTGTCTAATTAACCCAAGCCATTTGGATTGCTCACTCTAACGGGTTTAATGGCTCCGTTGGCCAATCTAAAGTCCTAAAGGAAACGAAAAAACTCACTAATTACTAATCGCTAATATATATATGTACATCTAAATATATATGCAGTTTATTTAATAATATTTATATGATAGTTCTGTTTATCTAATTCATATATACAAGATATACAAATAATGAGTTTTAATCTGAACTCATAAAAAATCAAATGTATAATGGTTCTTTTGATGAAAGTAGATAAAGAAAGAAAAAAGTACTATTTGTTTTTTTTTGGTTTGTTTTTCTCTATATGCATTCATAAGATCAAATATTAAACTACTGTTTAAACAGAAAAATGTAGACAGTGAAAATTATACTACAGGTAAGAATTTCGATCATAAACAAGAAAATAAAAAAAGAACAGACTAACATATTAATCACTTGAAGAGTATGCATCCAACTGTTTGCGTAAATCGTACATCAGCCCATCCATGAGATAAATCTGTTGTGCATCTTCACACTGTTTGGGATAAACGCCAAACTATACATTGACTGGTGTATTTAATTGACAAAACGATAGGACACAAAATAATAAATGTGATATAATAGACTGCAAGTAATAATGCATAAGATAAATCCAATAGTTACAGCTTGTGTTAATCAATCAACATGTTTAAGGTAAACCTCATAATATGAATTGAATGATCATTCACTGTTTTCATAAAACTGAAGCATAAAATCGTGAACTGTGAGAGAAAAACTATCTTGACAACAAAATAATCTGCGAAGACAAAAGTTATCAACAGTCATCAAATTATCAAGATAAACAAATTAAAGACAACAACAACATTTACAAATGGCTAAAGCATAAATGTAAATACTTGTTATGTCCAAATTTGAGTATAAGTTATTCACAACTAGCCCCAGACCAAGCTGTCCAGGTTACAAAAAATAATGGGTTTATAAAGCCTTCAGAAAGATAATTGTTTCATCATCTGAGATCAGATACTGATTACAAAAATAAAAGGGGGATGCAACCACCCAGATCATACTAAATCCTCTAAAGCTAACAAAAGTTCATTTTTGTTCATACAAAATGCATCAAAGATATGACTGGCAGGTCTCAAGGATGCCTTAGATCAATTGATAATTATGAACTCCTGAATATCCTGAAAGGAAAAGGAATAATAGAAACATTTAGATACATATTCAACCATTTATTTGCAAATTTCAAATTAACATAACTGGCTACAGAATCTGTGATTCTGTAGCTAGTTATTTTAGTAAAGGAAATCCAATTTATTGTAAGAACAAAGCAATCTAGTTTTAACAAATAATCATATTTTAAGATAAAGAATCATACCTCCAACTATGAGATCAAATCGTATCAGACAACCTTGGAATTTACAATGGTTGTTGCAGCCTCAACGTTTTTAAATACTACATTGCTTGTTGTCTTCATACGTTTTTCTTTTCCTTGAATAACATAATCGAGCCTATGGTTTTCCTTCATTAAGACATCGATCTGATCAGTGAGAGCCTTAACCCGTGACTGTAGGATAGGGATATCAGTATAATATCTATCAATCCAGGACAGACAAACTTCACACTTCGACTGTGCGGCGGTTGCATGGGAACAAACATTATTGTGAACCGAAGCATCTTCCACACGGATAGTAGATTCATTACCCAATTTCAGACCAGGAAACTCTGCATTGTGTTTTAGATAGGGAGGTAAATTGTCCACAAAGTTGTAGGTCTGATCGAGGTGTGGCTCGAACGAATGCGAGTCTTCTTCAGCGAGGAACCTATCGATTTCGGAGTCTGAACTATCATGGACCTCGATCATGTTGATCGAGCTTGCATAGGATTTCGACTTGTTTCGAAGCTTTCTTGAAATTAACCTCCCGGCTCTCTTGTTTTTAAAATTTAAATCAGGATGGCCTTTAGATATCTCACCTGTAGGTTTCTTTAAATTTTTAACAGAGTCATGAGGGTGTATAACTTGCTCACAGGCCTGCTCAATAATCTTTGGATCAAGAAATGTTTTGTTGTAGGAAGCTGAGACACATGCCTGGGTTGGTGAGAGGGGCATTGTAGGGTAGACAAGGGTTTCTTCAACCACGATTTTATCGACCTCCTCCATATCAGGGTTACCATAACCGTTTCTGGTTATGAATGAATCCCAACTGTCATTCTGCAATTCTAATTGATGCACAAGCAAGATTTTAACTAAGCCATGGTGGAAGAGGCTCGAGACTGATCGTTGCTTCCTATACCTTTTACCCATTTTATAAAGGCTCCTCAATAAATAATACGGCATGTTCAAGGGAAACCCCATAAAAATCATGAGCAGACGCAAATGGTACAGAAACACAAGACTGAAACGTCCTTCACAAGTGACAAACTATTTTAACACAACAAGCAGATCATGCCATCGAGCTTTCAATAAAGATATGGGCATACCTTTGTCACATCCTTTTATCTTTCGAGATGTAAATAGAAGGCTCCAAGGAACTTCTTCCACTTTTGCATTTTTGAACCACCTTTGACCGCTTGTAGGGAGTCCTGTAGCTTGACTTAAGAAATCCTATGTGACCTCAAGTTGGACATCACCCACCTTAGCTCTACACCCATCGAAAGAGAAAGAGAATTCCTGGGCAGTTTGTAAATTGAAACCCTGAAATTTTCTAAGGAAAACGAGCCAACCTATACTCTCCAAATCTTATCTGGCATCGCCATATAAGAGCAAAGTTTGAATTCCATTAGGTTCGACTCTAACAACAGGAGCCATACTGGATGAAAGGGCAATCAATCAAACACAGCGTGTAGTCAAGTTTTGTGAGATAGAACCATACCCCGAGCTCGAGAAACACCAACAATGAGCGGCCTATGAGCAGAAAACTCATAAAGATAAGATGGGTGCTAATTGAAATGCATGCGAAGAGGGTTTGCAAATCCCAAGGCCAGTCTTGGAAATGATGGATGACTGCAAATCGTATTGCCACCTTTGCATTTAGTACAAGCTAGTACCAAAGCATTAAAAAGGAAATAAGTGCGAGACATAGTGGGTTGGATCATATGGTTCAGGATGTTTGAAAATCGAAAATCGAAAACCTAGTAATGAAGAAACATATAACCAAGAATCAAACAACAACAAAAAACCATGCCAACGTTCAAATCAAAAAGGTCCTTTGTTGATATAACTATCAATCCCTAGGCATGCTTGGTGTTCAAAGAATCGAAATAAAGGAAATAGTCTTCATGGCAAGGAACAAGGTTTCAGTAATAAACTGTAGAAACAATTTGCCTTTAATATATTTTCAAACAGAATGATAACACAATCGCAAGTTTTCATGCTTCGTTTTCATGCTTTCAGTCATGAAAACGAAGCATGAATAAACAATAGGGAAAAGTGACAACTTACAACTATCATTTTGAAAAATGCTCATGAAGAGTAATAAAAGTTCATGACCCCAGTTAGGCAACTATATAAATCATTTAATTGACATAAAAAGTTAAAAAATATGTTGGGTTGCCAACAATGGAAACATGCTGGGAGAAGCAGTTATCTCTATAATACAAACGAGTTCAGGTTAGAGAAATCGGAAAAACTCCAAATCGAAGAACAACTGAAAGGTTATTTGAACATCTTTAATAATCATGATGCAGTCCAGTTTTAGATATCTTTTGTTTTAAAAAGAATGAAATCTAGTGACAAACTTCACAAAAGAAAGCCACGACGTTTAAGTTAATGTCTCCAATACTGTTAACAGGGCCACTGTTGCCAGCAGGCATTCATAGCCTCGACAGGGATGTCAATTAACCCACTCTGACGTCTGTATCCTATCCAAGAAATCTCAAATCAGAACAAAGGATGCTTATGGCCAAAACAGGATTTATATCTGATAATTTTCTTTTACCTGACATCACTTCGCTACCAGCAGGCCTATTTAGTACCTCGACCAAGTTGTCTTGGCATCATGCATGCAGTTACCCACTGCCAGCAGACTTGTTCAGTGTCCTGGCGGGTTTACAAACACTTCCCACAGCTCTCTGAGAGTTTATTCACATTCTGATATAGTTTTTAAAAATATTCAACAGAGCGATGTGACGCTGAAAAATCCAGTTTTTTATCATAACTTAATATGTCACGGGCCTTTAAATTTTTCTTTCTATCCTTCATCAAGATCTAAAAAATAGTTCATTAATAAAACTAATTTTCAAGAACAGGGAGACATCATTGAGTTGAGTTGCTTTCTTACAAAGCAAGGACAGCGTAAAGAGATTTTTTAAAGATAATCGTGAGTACTTTCAAGTGCAAATTGAAACCGAGGAATCGACTTTCAAACAAAATGTCATCTTTAACTAGCCTGCAATTTCAGAGAAAGAAAGCAATTGATGTTCTGACAGCCTTTGACAACTATTTTCGAGATGAAGTATTATGTTTTCTTTGTCTGAGCTAGACCATGGTACGGGCATGTTTGTTTCAAAAAGACTGATAAACAAAAATAAAAACAAAAACAAACCAGCAAAGAAAAACAAACAACAAGGAAATCAAAACAAAAAAATATTTACAAAAGGTGTATGGGAGAGTTGTCAGGTGAAATACCTTTTGAGAGCTTGGCCATTCACCGAGAAGGTGTCTAGCTGTCCCTCTAAATTCTACAGGCGAAAAGAACTGGGACCTAGTTTTTCAGCAATTAAGAATGGCCCCAACCACAGGTTTTGGAACAGAGTATGTTCACCTTTCCCCTCATGAGGTTTGTCCCACTTAAGGACAAGATCACCTACCTCGAAATTTTTGTCCGAGGAAGAATTGAAATTGAACCAGTTTTTGACAATGAGTTGATGTTGATCCAATTTTTGTTTTGCTTGAGCCCTTACTTCCTCTAACTTCAGCAAAGCATTAATCTAACTTTCCAAAGGAGGACAGTCTTCTTCTTGCACCTTCTGTGATAACTGCAGAGATGGAAGAAGAACATGTGGTGGAAG
Organism: Picea engelmannii; assembly: GCA_009831015.1. Lineage (NCBI taxonomy): Eukaryota > Viridiplantae > Streptophyta > Pinopsida > Pinales > Pinaceae > Picea > Picea engelmannii. The sequence continues at coordinate 12,642 of WSFP011442809.1, read as the reverse complement.
AATCACTTCCCTACCGTAAACAAGAAAAAAAGGGGGAATTACCAATAGCAATTTTAGGAGTTACCCTATCAGCCCAGATTGCATTAAATAGTGCATTATGCCAGTTTTTATGATTTTCGGAGACCGTTCTCTTGATGATCTTGATCAGGTTTTTATTAGTTGATTCAGCCAAACCATTGCCTTGGGGGTAATAGYTGGCAGAATACTTTAATTTTATTCCTTTTTCTAAAGAAAAATCACTCATTTCGAGAGATGAAAAATAGGAAGCATTATCGAATACTAGGCATTTAGAAATACCGAAATGAGTGATAATATTCAAATTCAGGAAAGATATTACTTGGCTGGTGTTTACCACTTTTAATGGTGCAGCCTCGGACAATCTGGTGAAATAATTTGTGGTTGTTATGATGCATTTATGTTGTTGCGCGAAGGTGGGGTTGATTGGGCCTATAATATCAAGGCCCCATTGCTGAAAAGGGGAGTCTACCGAGACAGGTTGCAACGGGAATGCTGACTTTTGTACTCGTCCAGAAGCATTTTGACAGATTACACACTTGCGGCATAACGCATGGTCATTTTTGAAAAGAGTAGGCCAGTAATATCCTGCCCTTAATACTTTGTGGGCAGTGGTGTCTCCACCAAAATGCCGACCAGCTTCCACTGCATGTAATTCTAATAAGACTTTATCTACCTCATCTTTTTCTAGACAACGCATAAGTATTCCATCGAAATTTTGGCGAAACAATATGCCATTTACTAGCTAAAAAGAAGAAGATTTTAATCTTAACGCTCTCGTCTTTTTTGGATCAAGGTGATGGGGATTTGATCCGTGAATTAGATAAAAATTGATGACATCATACCAAGGACTCGTAAGGTTTTGTGCACAACAGATTTGATTTTGATTGGGTTGATCTTGAATTAACATATCAGTTTCATTATGTTGTCCTATAGCTGAATCAGCAACCAATTTACATAAACCTTGGCCTCTAACAATTTGTGCTGGAGTGATTTCAACGTCATATTCTTGTAAGGATGTGACCCAGTTTTCCCTTTTTTCACCCAATTCTTTCTGCACTAACAAATTCCTGACAGCAGGGTAAGGGACAATGATTTTCGTCCTAGACTTCAATAAATAAGATCGAAAGTGTTTTACTTCTTTAAAAATAGCATAAGCCTGTTGATATACTGCTGGGTAATTAAGTTATGCTCCCTTAAAGGCTGAGCTCATAAAGGGAATCAGAACTTCATTATTTTCATCATTCTTTTGGGTTAGCATAGCAGCATAAGACCAATCAGAGGCAAACATGTAGAGAGTGAAATTTCGCGAAAATCCAGGGCTCATTAGGGAAGGAGCATCTACTATAGCCTTTTTTATTGAGTCAAAAACTTGACTTTCTAGAGGTCCCAAATGGTACTGTACATCTTTTTTTATTAAGTTTTGTAATGGCCTGACCATTTCTGAAAAGATGGGGACAAACCTTCTAACAAAATTTATCTAACCTAAGAAAGATTGCATGGACTTTTTGGAAGAGGGAGGGGACATTTTTGAAATGACTTGGGTCCTTTCAGGATCAATGATCATCCCTTCATTTGATACAATGAATCCGAGCAACTTGCCTTGTTCTACTGCAAAGACAGTTTTTTTTGGATTTAAAGAGATGTCGTACTTACGACATCGTTGTAGAACAGATCTTAGATGAGCTAAATGATCTCCTTTATTCTTTGAGAAGATAGTGACATCATCTAGATAAACTACTACAGATTGATTGATTATACCGCGAAAAGCGATATCCATCGCTCTCTGAAAGGTGGCACTGTCATTTATGAGCCCAAATGGCATCTTTCTATAAGCATAGGTACCCCATGGAGTATAGAAAGTGGTCTTCAGTTGGTATGGGGGGGACATAAGGACTTGGTTATACCCTGAAAAACCATCCAGCAACGATAATCTTTCAGAACCAGATACTTGTTGGAGGATCTATTCCATGGGAGGAACAGGGTAGTTGTCTTTATCAGATACTCAGTTTAAATTTCGAAAATCGACACATAGTCAAATTTCACCACTCTTCTTCCTTACAGGGACAAGATTAGAGACCCACTGTGTATGTCTTACCGGGAAGATTATTTTAGCATTCAAGAGTTTGTTTAGTTCTTTCTTGACTGTTGGTTCAAGTTTTGAGTGCATCTTTATTAACTTCTGTTGAAAAGGTTGGGTCTAGGATTTCATGGGAATAATGTGTTGTATGATGTTAGGATCAAAGGTTTTTAGATTGTCATATGTCCAAGCAAAGACATCCTTAAATTCCTTAAACAACTTAATAAATGTTGTCTTTTCTTGCTCAGAACATCTCATCCCCAAATTGATGCATTGTGGATTATCTTTAGTTCCTAAATTTACTTTTTCATGTGTCAAGGAAGAACTATTCGTTTTACAATTCACTAATTTTATGAATTTATCGTGCAAATCATAAAACCTTTCTAATCTTACCACAGATTTTGGGATAGAATTTACCAGATCTGATGTTGACTCCGGAGATCTTGAGTCCGATATTACCGTAAAATCGTGCAGGTTTTCGTCGTGGGTACCTTCATCAATAATCGCGCCTTGGAAAGTCTCTTCCATGTGCAAAAAAATGATGATCTGTTGATCGTCATCGAACACTCTCCAATTTGTGATGTTGTTCGGGATGGATGGTATAAACAACAACTCGACCGAAAACGCATTTGGAGAGAGACCTTCTACAGGAAAAAGTTTAGATGCGACGTTAGCTAACAAATTAGCCTCATAATTATTCAATCTCAGAATAGAATTAATGTTAAACGCGGAAAATTTATTCATTAAGTTCCATACCTCAGTCTGATAGCTTTTCAGGTGATGAGATAAACAGTGAATATAATTTTTTACCTGTCTAACCACAATTTAATAATCATCAAAGACTGTTAAGTTATGAATCCTCAGATCTAGTGCTTTTCTGAGACCTTGCAGAAGTGCTTCATATTCAGTCGTATTGTTTTTGCATTCAAATTATAACCGGCAAGCGATCAAAGTTTTGTTACCTGCTAGATCAATGAGCACACATCCTACATCGGCTCCTTCCTTAGATTTAGATCCATCGAAGTAAAGAGACCAGATCTGATTTTCGTCAGGTGCATATGACCACTGAGAGAGGGTTGTTGACTGTGTGCATGTCATAATTTCGGATTGTTGTTCTAGGTTAGTAATGGTAGAAGTTTCGTCCATGAAATTGCAAAAAAAAGTGTTCATCCCCTGCATTTCAGGTGAATTGGTGGAAGCAGTGAATGGTTCATTAGGATCATTTAAATCAGTTACCGTGAACTTAAGATAACGCTCATGATTGACCTTAATTCTATTAGGCTTTCCATTCTCATACAGCCACAAGTGAGACCAATATATCACAAAATAACCATGTAGTTGTTCAGACCAATCTCTACTTAAAAACAAACCATATGCTTCGGGGATATCAACGACAATAATATCAATAACCTGATGGACTTTAAGATTACATGATAATCTGATAAGTACATTTTTTAATTCACCTATTACTTTAACACTAGTCCGATCAAGTTGAATAATTTTCAGACTGGAAGGTTGAACTTCARCATTGATTTTTTGGCAGACAGACCAAGGCATTACATTTGACGATGCACCTGAATCTACCATACAATTATGTACATTCCTATTGAAAATTTCAAAAGTCAACAAAAAGGGTGGGACATTTCTGYGAGTATTAACAACAAAAGTTTGTTGTTTTTTAGTCGCAGCCCCTGGAACTAGTTTATCTASATTTGTTACACTTTTTACAGTAAGGTCTATTTTATCAGAGGACTCTAGTGTCGTTTTAAYGGAGACCTTTTGACGTGTTTTGGGGTTGTTTTCTGCAAATTTGTTGTTGTTCAGATTGTTGTTTTTGTTGTTTTCTGCAATACTCTGCAGCATCTTTTGCAAAAGAAAATGAAATTTCAATAATCGTAAATAGAAATATTAGCTCTAAGTTTTTTGAGATCCTCAATCAAATCATACTCTAAACTTGGAGTTGCTAAATTTTGTTTAGTTTCAATTTGTCTAGACTGTTTTTGAGGTGCATTAGTTCCAATCTCAGAAGAATATTTATTCGTCATTTTACTTCTGGTATTATAAGGATGCACTGTTTTGAAATTAGCTTGAAAGATGTTATCCGAAAAATGTTCGAAAATGTTGGGAGAGGATTCGTCCTCTTCCGTTATTTCTTGTTCAACCACGTCTTCAAGAATCTCGGGAGGAATCAAGTTATCATGTGCTTCTAGAATTGTCTGGATAGCAAACTGTAAGCTTTCTAGATTTAGGCCTTCAGAATTTGAGTTAGGCCGGTTTGTGGGAAAAGGCTTTCTGAAAGGGGGTTTGTAAGGCCCTTTGCTTGAATAAGCTTCTTTAGCTGATCTTCTCAAATATATAACCTAGTTTGACAACTTCTGAACGACCTTGTGTAAACTTTCAAGATCAAAACCGTCTAATTGAGTTTTGGTTTGGGGAGGTCTAGGAAGAATTTTGTTTTTCTTCTTGGAGAATGAAGTAGTCTCTGCCTCATTACAGATATTGTCCTTTAGGCTGAGAATATCTTTCTCAATTTGACTCGCCTCCTCGAAAGCTTCTATTAATGTTTCTTTCTTAGACCTTTTTACCCAAATTGCTATGTTTTGGTGTAAGGTTTTCATGTAGTATGCGACGATAAGATTTTCAGCAGGCATTGAATCCGTGGGGATTCGATTCTTTAATATTAGAAACCTTTGATTAAAGTCTTTTATATTTTCCTTGGGGTTCATCTTTAAACTAGAGAGTTCCATGACTAAGACTTCAGGAGATTTGTCATCTCCAAATTTCTCAAGGAAACAGGATTTGAATCTATCCCAAGACACAATGGTGTGGGGTTGTTGGGCAAAGTACCAGGTAGAGGTATTGCCTTCAAAGGTGTACGGAAAAATTCTACATATGATCCGGATTATTTTCGGCACGAAATGAGAGCGGAGATATAATAAAGAAATGCACATAGATATTACGTATATCCAGTAATATAACAGAAATATATCAGAGATGCAACCATAAACACAGAGATACAGTAATATACGATTTCTGAACTCTCATGGACCTAATGGAGCCTAATGGATAACATGAATTTTTTAATATGATCCTCAGCAATCTGCTTGGAATCTGGGTCAAATTTATGGAGCCATTTCTCTGGATTTTTAGGCAAAGGATGATGGGGCCCAGGTATGGCCACTGTATCTTGATCGAGCTAAGGTCTGACGGGGTTATTTGGATTTTCCATAGGTGTGGGTGGTGTCGAAGGCTGAGATGAAGAACTACCTTTATCTGATGATTCTTCTCCTGAAGAAGAAGGAGATGAAGGGGGTGGTGATGGTGGAATACCAGATCCTCCTGCTGCAGGAGTGAGGATATGATCTGGATCTGTAGGGTTTACGGTAAGACCAGTTCCTTCAAGTTGCTCCCTAATATCAGAGAAGTCTAAAGGTTGATTTAATGTCCGACCTGGTTGTCTGATACGAGCCAAAGCACCATGTGTTCTTAGAAGGGATTGACGAACAATTTCTTGTACGTCAGCCCCTGGGGGGTTTGGTGTTACTGTTTCAACGGTAATCCGTGGATTTTCGTTTGATGTGGTTGTTGTTTGAGAGATAATGTTGTCATCATAACGACTTCTTGTTACTATAGGTGAGTGGGTAGGTGGGGGAGGATTCTTGCGACCTCCACGTGCCATCAATAGTATTCAGGCCCTCCTTCTAGCACCATTTGTTGGTGGGCGAAACTGACCGCTTGTCAACTGGAAGAGTGAATATGGTCTGGGGTTGTCTAATTAACCCAAGTCGTTTGGATTGACTCACTCTGATGGGTTTAATGGCTCCTTTGGCCAATCTAAAGTCCTAAAGGAAACGAAAAAATAAATAAAAGAAACAAAAAAACTCACTAATTACTAGTCGCTAATATATATATATACATCTAAATATATATGCAGTTTATTTAATAATATTTATATGATAGTTCTGTTTATCTAATTCATATATACAATATATACAAATAATGATTTTGAATCTGAACTCATAAAAAATCAAATGTATAATGGTTCTTTTGATGAAAGTAGATAAAGAAAGCAAAAAGTACTATTTTTTTTTTTAATCTATATGCATTCATAAGATCAAATATTAAACTAGTGTTTAAACAGAAAAATGTAGACAGTGAAAATTATACTACAGATAAGAATTTTGATCATAAACAAGCAAATAAAAAAAGAACAGACTAACCTATTAATCACTTGAAGAGTATGCATCCAACTGTTTGCGTAAATCATACATCAACCCATCCACGAGATAAATCTGTTGTGCATCTTCACACTATTTGGGATAAACGCCAAACTGTACATTGATTGGTGTATTTAATTGATAAAATGATAGGACGCAAAATAATAACTATGATATAATAGACTGCAAGTAATAACGCATAAGATAAATACGACAGTTACAGCTTGCGTTAATCAATCAACATGTTTAAGGTAAACCTCATAATATGAATTGAATGATCATTCACTGTTTTCATAAAACTGAAGCATAAAATCATGAACTGTGAGAGAAAAACTATCTTGACAACAAAATAATCTGCGAAGGAGAAAGCTATCAACATTCATCAAATTATCAAGATAAACAAATTAAAGATAACAACAACATCTACAAATGGCTAAAGCATAAATGTAAATATTTTTTATGTACAAATTCGAGTATAAGTTATTCACAACTAGCCCCAGGCCAAGATGTCCAGGTTACAAAAAATAATGGGTTTATAAAGCCTTCAGAAAGGTAACTGTTTCCTCATCTAAGATCAGATATTGATTACAAAAATAAAAGGGGGATGCAACCACCCAGATCATACTAAATCCTCTAAAGCTAATAAAACTCCATTTATGTTCATACAAAATGCATCAAAGATATGACTGGTAGGTCTCAAGGATGCCTCAAATCAATTAATAATCATGAACTCCTGAATATCCTGAAAGGAAAAGAAAAACTAGAAATATTTAGATACATATTCAACCATTTATTTGCAAATTTCGAATTAACATAACTGGCTACAGAATCTGTGATTCTGTAGCTAGTTATTTTAGTAAAGGAAATCAAATTTATTGTAAGAACAAAGCAATCTAGTTTTAACAAATAATCCTATTTTAAGATAAAGAATCATAACTCCAACTATGAGATCAAATCGTATCAGAAAACCTTGGAATTTACAATGGTTGTTGCAGTCTCAACGTTTTTAAATACTACATTGCCTGTTGTCTTCATACGTTTTTCTTTTCCTTGAATAACAGACTTGAGCCTATGGTTTTCCTTCATTAAGACACCGATCTGATCAGTGAGAGCCTTAACCCGTGACTGTAGGATAGGGATATCAGTATAATATCTATCAATCCAGGATAGACAGACTTCACACTTCGACTGTGCGTCGGTTGCATGGGAACAAACATGATTGTGAACCGGAGCATCTTCCACATGGACAGTAGATTCATTACCCAATTTAAGACCAAGAAACTCTGCATTTTTTTTTAGACAAGGAGGTAAATTGTCCACAAAGTTGTAGGGTCGATCGAGGTGTGGCTCGAACGAATGAGGGTCTTCTTCAGCGAGGAACCTATCGATTTCGGAGTCTGAACTCTCATGGACCTCGATCATGTTGATCGAGCTTGCATGAGATTTCGACTTGTTTCGAAGCTTTCTTGAAATTAACCTCCTGACTCTCTTGTTTTTAAAATTTAAATCAGGATGGCCTTTAGATATCTCACCTATAGGTTTCTTTAAATTTTTAACAGAGTCATGAGGGTGTATAACTTGCTCACGAGCCTGCTCAATAATCTTTGCATCGAGAAAGGATTTGTTGTAGGAGGCTGAGACACATGCCTGGGTAGGTGAGAGGGGCGTTGTAGGGTAGACAAGGGTTTATTCAACCACAATTTTATCGACCTCCTCCATATCAGGGTTACCATAACCGTTTCTGGTTATGAATGAATCCCAACTATCATTCTGCAATTCTAATTGATGCACAAGAAAGATTTTAATTAAGCCATCGTGGAAGAGGCTTGAGTTTGATCGTTGCTTCCTATACCTTTTTCCCATTTTATAAAGTCTCCTCAATAAATAATATGGCATGTTCAAGGGAAACCCCATAAAAATCATGAGCAGAGGCAAATGGTACAGAAACACAAGACCGAAACGTCCTTCACAAGTGACAAACTATTTTAACAAAGCAAGCAGATTATGCCATTGAGCTTTCAATAAAGAGATGGTCATACCTTTGTCACATCCTTTTATCTTCTGATATGTAAATAGAAGGCTCCAAGGAACTTCTTCCACTTTCGCATTTTTGAACCACCTTTGACCGCTTGCAGGGAGTCTTGTAGCTTGACTCAAGAAATCCTTTGTGACCTCAATTTGGACGTCACCTACCTTAGCTCTACACCCATCGAAGGAGAAAATGAATTCCTGGGCAGTTTGTAAATTGAAACCTTGAAATTTTCTAAGGAAAACGAGCCAACCATTACTCTCCAGATCTTCTCTAGCATCGTCATATAAGAGTAGAGTTTGAATGCCATTAGGTTCAACTCTAACGATAGGATCCATACTGGATGAAAGAGTAATCAATCAAACATAGTGTGCAGTCAAGGTTTGTGAGACAGAACCATACCCTGAGATCGAGAAACACCAACAGTGAACGACGTATGAGCAGAAAACTCATAACGATAAGATGGGTGCTAATTGAAATGCATGCAAAGAGGGTTTGCAAAGCCCAAGGCCAGTCTTGGAAATGATGGTTGACTGCAAATCGTATTGCCACCTTTGCATTTAGTACAAGCTAGGACCAAAGCATTAAAAAGGAAATAAGTGCGAGACATAGTGGGTTGGATCATATGGTTCGGGATGTTTGAAAATCGAAAATCGAAAACCTAGTGATGAAAAAACATATAACCAAGAATCAAACAACAACAAAAAACCATGCCAACATTCAAATCAAAAAGGTCCTTTGTTGATATAACTATCAATCCCTAGGCATGCTTGGTGTTCAAAGAATCAAAATAAAGGAAATAGTCTTCATGGAAAGGAACAAGGTTTCAGTAATAAACTGTAGAAACAATTTGCCTTTAATAAATTTTCAAAAAGAATGATAACACAATTGCAAGTTTTCATACTTCGTTTTCATGCTTTCAGTCATGAAAACGAAGCATGAATAAACAATAGGGAAAAGCGACAACTTCCAACTGTCATTTCAAAAAATGCTCATGAAGAGTAATAAAAGTTCATGACCCCAGTTAGGCAGCTATATAAATCTTTTAATTGACATAAAAAGTTAAAAAAATATGTTGGGCTACCAACACGTAGCTCTCGGAATTGGCCTCCAAAGTTCATTTCCTCAATGGCTTCCCTGCATAAAAATGGCTTCAAGTTTCACAAACTCATCATCATTCTGCAATTATGAACCTCCTTTTCTATCAAAAACCTCCTATTTATATAGTATTTGGGTGTGTGATCATATCCCAACTTCCTCCCTAGATCTGGCCTCAAATCGGGCTATAGATCCCCTAAAAATGGGCAAAATCCTCCAAAATCGTCATAAAAAAATCATTAAAAATCACAATATAAAGTTTAAAAACCATGTTTGGAAAATATCTGGGTGCAACCCCTTTCTCCCAGGCCCCCAGTCATATGGTCGTTTCTATATTGTCGAGGGCTAGGCGTTGGACCTAGGCCTCCATTCAAGCACCCCTTTGTTCTGGTCGAGCCCCAAAAATCTAGTCGTGTGACTATCCATGTGTCCTGGTCCTATCCTCTCACACCCAACATTCATCTTGGCTCTTGGTCCTTATCCCTGGTCACGAGATAGCCCCACGTCGACTGGGGCCTATCCCAAAAAATGCACCAATTGTATCTTAAATAAATATTCACCATGTAGTTTAACAAGTCACACACGTATCCCAATGGTGCACCCTCTTTCACGAAGACGTGGCTCCTCCTAGAACTTAAGGGTTTGAATCCCTCGGAGAAAAAACATTTTTTTTTACCCAGCCAATATTGGAAAAATATAGGGTGCCACATGGCACCCTCTGATTGGGCTACGTGTCACCCTGTGATTGGATTGTATGATCCAGTCACCAACACAGTCTACAACCTAGTCACCTGCCACGTCACTATCGTACAACCACGTGTCATGCCATGTCAGCATCTGTACTTCCAAGTCACATGCCCAGTCGGCTACCACGTTAGCATCCATACTACCCACTCACCCTGCCACATCAACATCCGTATAGCCACCTTTCTTCTATACAGCCATGTGTCGATCTTTCATTGGGCAACATAAACATTCTGTACAGCCACGTGTCACGTCCATACAGTGCCACGTGTTAGTTTTTTATTGGTCCACATAAGCCATGAAAATGCCAAAAATGAGTGCCACATGTCACCTCCTCTTGTTGCCATGTGTCCCTACTGAAGTCATCATGATGTCATGATGATGTCACATGTCATACTACTGACATCAACAGTACAACCTGCTGACTTTGACTAGTTGACTTTTGTTTTTTTGGGAAATCGATTGGAATGCGATATCTTTCTCATACGGTGTCCATTTGCGGAAAACATTATATGCCCAGAATCAACATGATGAGTCCAACACAATGGCATTGGTTTCATCCAATTCTAAGAACTTTGATTTTTAGTCCTTCCTGGATCCATTTTGGATCATGCCTCCCCACTAAGACCTTTTGGTCCTCCAAAAGAGTATTAACTAGTCATCAAGTGTGGGATAGGCCACCCCACTTGTCCTTTGTCTTTAAACTCTGTCCTGTGCACCTATCGCATCATAATCAATTGAAAAAAAACCATGACAATTGAGAGCATATTGTTAGGCACTTGAACTCATTCACATCTCACTGAAGCCACTACCATCCATGTTGAAAACATTAACAATGATAACATCAGAAATATGACTGTAAATTAATTAATATGTGTGATGTGTTTGCATGACATTATCTTATCTTGAAGCAAAGTATGATTGAATTTACATTCGAAAACCATCTCAAGTTCATGCTTAAGATCGACTACTTTATTTGGCACAATTATAGGTGTGTTTCTTGCATAAACTTCCTTCCTTAATTGTTCCATTGTTTGAAGAGATTGATTTGCTTTTAAGTGATGAGCATGTACAAAATATTCTTTGTCTTCTTTAGTTAAGTGATATTGATTATGTTCCCTTTAGAAGATTTCTTTGCGATCATACCAATAAGGGTTTCCTAAGACCATTCCACATTCATTTAGTGGCACCACATCACACATTACCTCATCCACAAACTTTGATGAAATTGCAAAGTTTAAAGTGCATTGCTTTGTTATGTGAAATTTATGATTGTTGTTTATCCATTTAAGTGAGTAAGGTTTATAATGTAGCTTAGTTGGCAATCCCAATTGTTTAACCACTTCCTCTGAAATCAAGTTAGATTGAGATCCACTATCTATCAATGTATCAATCTTAGTATGTTTCATTACCACTCTTATGTGAAACAATTTACTTCTAGAATCATATCCATCACCAATTTTACCTGTCAAACCAACTGCTATGATTTTAATCTCATCACCTGAATCATATCCCAAGTCTGTTGGACATGCTTTTGTTGCAACTATTTGCCTCCCTTTCCTTTCTTTGAACCACTTTGGTCTCTTCTCTGGATGCAATTGCCAGCAATGGTCATCATCGTGCCCTTCTTTCTTGCAATGCTTGGAAGAGAGCTTCCCTTCCTTCATTGTCACTGAATTTTCTTTCTTTCCATTCCCCTTTCTTTTGTCTTCTCTCCTTGAAGAAAATTCCCATGATACACCAACTCTTTTTTTACCTACTTCAATGTATGTTTCTTGAACATAAACCTCATCAATATTAGTAGGTCCAAACATAAATGCAGTGTTACAAATATGTGCAGGTAAACCTCCTATATACTTCCTAAGATTTTCCTTTGTATGTAATGGAATATTTAACATTAATGCCATTTTACAAAATTCATCCATGTATTCTTTCACTCTTTGTCCTTTTCTTAGTTTAAGACTTTTCCATTCAATTAAAGCCTTCTCCTTATAACCCAAAGGATAAAATTTCTTTCTAAGTGCAAAAACAAAATCTTGCCATGTTGGAAATACATCACCAACTTGTTGCGTACCATTTTTCAACTTACTTTTCCACCATATCAGTGTTGTTCCTGCAAGACAAAGCGATGCCAACTTGATTTGTGTTGCCTCATATTTGATTTGTTGCACACTACAATAAAATTCCATCAATCTGACCCAGTTATCAATCCTCTCAGCATTGACTTCACCATCATACATGGGAAATTCAAATTTCACATCAAGCTTAAGTAAAGGCATATCATGTTTATGTTTATGTTTATGGGAATTTTTTCTTGCGGTAGAAGTTGCACTTGTACTTGAAGAAGAAGAAGATGATGGAGAAGAAGGAGGAGGTTTAAGACTCTAGAAGGACCCTCTCCTTCTTCACTTTTGTCTTGTTTTGAATATTCCCCTTGGAAAGTGTAACATCCCGCTCCG